>JAPQWV010002822.1:0-50000 GCA_027422505.1 Craterostigma plantagineum | reverse complement strand
CGATCCAATATGATATGAGAATTTTCAATTACTCTCATATATTCACATGGTATCAGAGCCTCTCTCTCTCTCTCACACATCGAAATCTCTGCAAGAAAACTTTGTCCTTGCCAATTTCTCATCATGACCAAATATGGCATGGTCGTACAATCCAATACATCCGAAGTCAGTTCAAAATATGAACTAATACCTTGAGTCACCATCCAGGAAAGTTCATCACTTATCATCACATTAGACTTAATGGCCACAATTTTCTTCAGTCGTCACAATCAGTATTAATGTATGTGTGTGGAAAAGGGAAGGATGAATACCTCACAGTTGAAGTTGCTATTCTAGAAACTACAGATCCCAAGTTTCGAACATGGAAGGCAGAAAACCATATGGTCATGTCATGGTTAATCAATTCCATGGTTTATGAGGTTGGAGAAAACTTTCTACTCTACAAAACAGCGAAAGAAATCTGGGAAGCAGCACGTGAAACTTATTCCAGTTCAGAAAACACCTCAGAACTGTTCGAAATTGAAACCAGACTTCACGATCCGCGACAAGGTTGTTAGGTCCTATTTTATCAAGTCTACGATCCTAGACTTCAATCCTATGGAAATTGATTAGAATTATGGAAGATAGAATTTGGATCGAAAACTTTCGTTGAAGAACGTCGAGAGAGAAATCATGTAGTGAGATGACGTTTTCTAACTTTCTCTCTCTAGAAATTAGATTGGCAGCCCTTCGGATCAATTTTCTAAAATTTTCTATTAAGCTCAAATATTTACAAGGTATTTATACCAAACATACTAGGTATAAATAACAAGCTAAGTCCTAAACTCTGGACAAATACAATAAAAGCCCCTAATTACAAGGACAGCTAATAAAATCAAAGCGCAATTACAAATAGTATTCTACATTCTCCCCCTTTGTGCTTGATTGCTCTTCCGCGCCATCTGTCCTCGTCGGGCAAAGTATGACCTGCGTAAGGCCAACGCATGCTCGAAGTTCCTGATGTTGTTCCGCAGCTCCAATCGCTCCTCGATGTCCTCAAGAAGTTCCATCAGAAGCGGTTGTTCTCTCACGAAACTATGAAGCTTCAGCATGGTCTCTCTGTTGATTTCTTCCAACCCCTGCTCTATGTTCTTCCTGATGACCTTGAGCGTCCCATCACAAAATTTGTAAATCTCAGTCTTCAGCATCAACCTAGTCTTCTTTGTGATCGGATTGTGATAGGTGATTCCTAAGACTGAGCTGATGTGTACGTGGTTGTTGGGAAGCCCTTCGATCTCAGGTTCTTTGTTGAGCGGAGCGGTCATGCTACTTCATGTTGCTCTCCAGAGCCATCTGAAGGTCGTCAGCGGCGAAATACTTGACTTGGCGCACCATGAACTGGCAGAGCCCCTTGAGTCCTTATTCATGATGAAGCCTTGATGACCCTTGTACTTCTCTACATATAGTTGGTAGAGATGGTACACCTCCTCCGGGAGGTACGGTAGGTCGCTTTCGCTTAGTTGTTCTCAAGTTCTGTCTACGCGCTCGATGACATTGTAAGGTGTTGGAAGACATCCTTTAGCACAGAAGACACTTAGAAGCTGGCATATTGGGGATAGACTCTTATAATGACTCTTTGCTTGTCCTTTGGTCATCCCCAGCCTCACATCTAGTCCAATGTGGGTTAGCATCCAGAGATAAGTCAGTCTCTTTTGCTGTTTCCAGTGGGAAATCCCTCTGAGCTCAAACTCGTTCAACTTCTTAACTTTGTTCGGTGACCTCCATATGTGTTCATGAACTTCCTCAAGGAATGGGATCTCAATCCTTATGTTTTCCCATGGCGTGTCGATTCGAACGGTCCCTAGCATTTGTCTTGTAGGGGAGTCTGCCCGTTGAGCAATCAACTCTGGAAGCCTTGAGAAAATTTGTTCATGGTCTTCACCTTCCTGAAGTTCTTCGTCTTCAATCAAAACTAGGTCTACCGAAGCTCGCTGTAGGAAGTGTCGAACGTCCTTGAGGTCTCTGTCTTTGTATCTCCTCGGGCATGGTGTAGGTCATCCACTGTCCTTCGAAGATGTACATGTTGAGGAACTCGTGGGGGTTGACTCCACTTCCTATGGTCCCGATTGGTCTGGAGCGATTGAGGGAGTTGCTTGAGTCTGTGCCTGAGCTACGAGCATGGCATCACCTGCTTCTTCTTTCGAAAGCAAGGGGCTTGTGAAAGTCGGTGGTGTGAGCGGAGGCATCCTTAGGTGAAAGGTTGGTGGATCGATTTGGGTTGTATTAGTGGTGCGATGCATGGTGGTGGTTGTTTGGGTAGTTGGTTATGAGGTTTCAGCGACTCCATCGCTTGTCTGCGTCACGCCCGAGCTCTGTCTCTAACTTCTTGTTTGTATCCGAGGCCTCTTCTCCCCCTCATGACGGCCTTGATCGCCTGGGTCGTCATGTCTGTGTCTGGAGCGAGAGCTTTGACATCGGCATGATTCGTTCGGGTCAGGACGGTCTAAGAGACGGCGAATGAGATCTTCTTCTTTCGGCGTTCGTGTAGTTAGTTCAAGTAGTCGGGCGACTACAATGAAGTGAAGTTCGCTGATGGGTACGGTTGCAGGGTTTATGAGGTTGCGTGAGAGGATAGCTGTTGCGATTGGTAAGGGTTGTGGGGTTGAGTGGGTGTGAGGGTAAGTTGCGAGGTTCTTTCGGACGGCTGGGCCTCAGAGATAGGTGCTTTCCCGGTATCTCGTCGGAATATCTCTATGGCTGCGTGAACTCTCTCCATAAATCGTTCCTCGAAAGCTGATAGAGCAGAGGAGAAGAGCTGCCTGTAGACGAGCTTCTATCACGAACGGGGTGGAAGGAGCCGTCGTAGATGGTCCAGGTCGACTGATGTCACCTTTTGACAACCCTTGAGCAAACACCGGCTCCTCAGGCTAACTCGTAGTCGTTTGAGGTTGTGACTTTCCGAGACTTCCATCCAATCCGATTCGAATGTTGAAGATTCTCATCTATGGATGTTGGGGCAGGTTCTGATTGAACCTGCGAACCAGACATAGGAATGTCGTGCTGCGGCTCAAGATTGAGCGAAGAAGGGTCCTCAGCACGTGGAGTGATAAGCGGCATTGTGTCTGATGTGGTGGTGACAGTTGTGATGATGGACTCGAATACTCAATCACCTTGGTGTCCGTCTTATCAAACGAATTTCCTCATCCGACTCAGTCTCTGATGGGGTGGCCGTGTGAGGTGATAATCTATGTGCAGCATCCTCACGGGCGTGTTCTGTCTCAAGAGGCTCGTTGGGTTGAATCGTTGAGATCCGATCCTCGGTTTCTAGCGTTGGAGCCAATGAGGTGAGTTGTGTCCGTTTCTGCTTCAGACTGTGCTTCCTATTGCAGGATCTCCTCGATAGATCCTTGGAACACGTCAACAATGATGGGCACTTCTGCTTGGAGCTCCTGGACTTGAGCTTCAACTTCCAGCTCGTGAGCCACTTCGTCGATCATTGTGGCTTCAAGATCTGGTAGTTGAGCTTCTTGGATTGGAGGCTCATGTTCAAGCTCCTGGGCCACTGCATCGAACATCGCAGCCTCGGGCCTTGGGTGTTGTTGTTGGGGAGGGCTCATATTGAAGTCTGCCGGGGGCCCTCGAATCATCTGCTCTGTAAGATGATTCTCCTGGCAGTATAGCTTGTAAACGTCTCCCGAGGGGTGGACAAGACGAAGCAGCTCGAACGGAATGGCCATCGATGGTTGATCTAAATCCGTGAGCTTTGGATGGTGAAAGAACTTGAGGCGTGGTGATTGGTAGTTTCCTCCAGGAGGCAGGCGAAGAATGTTCTCGTGTATCTCCATGAGCTTGTCTGATGATAACCGAGAACCATCTCGCATACGGCACGTTCTTGGAGTGCTTGTTCTTTTTTTGTCTGATCTGCTCTGCTATATCGTTCCAGATTAGTTGGGCGAAATCGTAATTCCGCGAGAACACAATTCCGTTAAATATTCGTAGAATTTGGTCGTTGCCTTGCCCGCATGCTTCAGTGATAGACACTTGTTAACAATTCCAAAGAGTGTCTTCCATGGATGAGGGATCCGTTGCTCTGCATTTGTGCGAGTTTGGTGAGCGGCGGACGGTATCCCATTTGGAGGAAATCTTGCACCAACTCAGCATCTGTTGGCAAGGGGTCATAGTTGTGGCTGAAGGAAAGGTCGAGGACGAGCCCAAAATCATTCTTGTTCATGTTGATGTGTCTCGTACCGATCACAGAGGTAAAGCTGTATGCTCCTTCAACAACATGACTTTTGATCATCCCCCAAAACTTCTGGAGATAGACCATCGGCACCGAGACTGTCACTGTTAGTGCATACCACAAGGGATGGGCTTGTAATATGGACACGATAATCTTGTCCGAACACCTGAAGGTGGTCAGGTCGAGCTGAAAGTTGGTGTCATGAACCTTGAGATATAAGTTCTTTTCGTAGATATGGTTATATGCTGGGTAGTGGTCCATCTGAAAATTAATTTGACAAACAAATTATTAGTTCAAGTATTTAAATTGAGTCGAAATTTAATTTTATCAAATCATAAGAATCTATTGTGTCATGGCATGTTTGATGAATGTATACATAGGAATACGAAATTGAACCAATTTAATTGATATTTATTAATGAAATTTTTGAAATTTGAAGATAAAGCACATAAAGTTTCGTTCGAAAATTATTCTAAGTGTTGAATTTATAAAGTTGAGCACTGTTCACTTCGTTCCTTTTATCGCTCGAGAATTGAAATCCTCAATTAAATTGCTTAGTGCGAATTTTGAATGCAATTCTTCGTTTTAATTTGCGATAGAAAAACTTCTATTGCTAAGGTCTGCTATAGTGAAAAAGACTTAGAAAATTTTACTGAGTGTTGAACGTTCTACGCATGCTACTGTAGCCGAGAAATTTTACGATAGAGAAAATTGATTTTCGTGTAAATTTACGATCGAGAAATTTTTCGCGCGTGAATAAAACTTTTCGCCGTGAAAGTTATCGAGCGAGAAAGTATTTCGAATGTAAAATAGTTTTTCACTGCGAAATTTTACGATCCAGAAGATTTACAACGTGAAACTTTAATCATCGAGAAAAATTTCGATCGATCAAAATTATCGTTGTGTACTTTTACGATCGAGAAAGTTTATCGTCGAAAAATTCATTTTATCAGCGCTAAAATGTTCGACCGAGAACAAAATTGAAATCAAAATCACTGTTTTCGATTGTAAGTTTTGCACTCGAAACTTGATTACACCTATTTTATCTATTTCATTCAGTAATATTTTCGGTCGCATAAAATCAAATTCGATTTCTCGATTGCAAGTAGGGTTGTCAATGGGGCGGGGATTCCCCGTCCCTGCGGGGATCCGCCCCGAATAGGACGGGAATCCTCGCTATTCTACCCCCGCGGGGCGGGGACGGGGGAACATTTTACCCCGTGGATTTCCCCGCCCCGTTCCCCGCATCCCCGATAATAAAAATAATATATATTATATTCAATTAATGTTCTTATAAGATAAACAATATTAAAATATATTTGAAAATATTAAAATATATTTTAAACATACTAAATAGCTTAAATAATATACTAATATTAAAATATATTTTAAATAATATAAATAATATTAAAATATAGTTTAAATAATATTAAAATAATATAAATTGAATTTTTTTCTAAAATAGTGACGGGGCGGGGATCCCCGCGGGGACGGGAGGGGGACGGGAACGGGATCCCCGCCCCGTTGACAACCCTAATTGCAAGTAGATTTCGATCTGTTATTTATTTTACCGATTTAAGTCAGGAATTAGCGATCGAAAAACTTTGACGATGCAACGAGTAACTCAGTCAAATCGAAATTCAATTGACACTGTTTGCGAGCGAGAAAGTTCTACGACGCTTTTAAACATTTAAAATCCAGTTCAGTCTAACTCTCAATCGAACTTTAAGAATTCATAATGCCTTTAAACATTTAAACATTCTAGGAGTTCAGTCTAACTCTCAATCGAGCGAGAAAGTTCTACGACGCCTTTAAACATTTAAATATACTCCTAGAATGATTAAAAACACCGAAACTATTTTAAATGCAGACTTTAACCAGATTATGCACATAGAATGGTCGTAAACACTGCAAAATAGCACTCGAGTTTTCATATTTTGAATAGACGAGAACCTATCATGGAATACTGTGAAAGATCACAGGATATAGATGCAAATGGAGTTTAAACACACACTATTCCCTAAAGAATGTTGATTCTACCTTATAAAGAAGAAATTCAGTTGAAAATGCAAGATTTAAAGGATTTTGATGTTCGTATTTTTGACAAGAGTTTTGCGCGAGAGAAAAATTCGACTGTTGAATTTTGCGATCGAGGGTTTTTGCATGTATTTAGGGATTTTCCAATGCAGACATTAATTTTATTTAAGTGGGCGGATTAGATGTTTCTATACTTAGCAATTTCTAAGCCCATTATTGTTTACGATCGAGAAACTTATGATCGAGAATTTTCATTTGGTATCTTTGTAATTTTCGCTCGACGAATTCCGATCGAGAATTTTCATTTGGGTCCTGTTTAATTTTCGCTTGACAAATTGGAAGCGAAAATTACCGTTTGGTCCCAAATCAAATTTCCTCAAGAAACTGTGATAAAAAATTACAAAATTTGCCTTAATTTCTCGATAGTAAGTTTTTCTAAGTTTTCAGATTGACTCTAATTTCCAGTAAAAACCACATCATTGCTCCCCCTATGTATGAAATATATATAATTAACTCCCTGTAATTCAGAACGGTGGCATCTGGCTCCATAGTCAATTTTTGTAGATCTGCAATACTTAGAGCAAAAATGTCGAGAATTTTAGAGTTAATTTGGAAGCAATTTTTCTATTTAGGCGCCCCCTCAAATAGTGCACCTCAATTGATTTATCAAACAAGTACATAAACTAATATGAGTAACAATTACAAAAAAAATGCTATTTATCAAGATTGACCTAGATACATGGTCCCCTATACATGTAACTATAATTTCGCGTGATGGTATGAGCAAAAACTCGCATTTTTAACAATTCAGCTCAAATGCAATACTGCATATCGCTTTTAATCAATCCCGCATAGATGCACTATTTGTATAACAAAATATCGCTTTTAATCAATTCCGCATAGATGCAAATTAAAATTGCATATTAAAATGTGCGAACTATTTGTATAATAGTTTTTTTTTAAATTTTTCCTATCATGTAATAAAAAGAAAAATAGAAAAAAAAAATCCAAGAAAAAATTGATTTATCCTTTATTTTATATATTTTTATTGTATGAAGATTAATACTACCTCCGTCCCGTTATTTTTATCACATGTATTGGTGGGCACGGATATTAAGGTGGTATTATTATATTAATATAGTATAATGAAAAGGTAATAAAGTGTGTATTTTAACACGTCTTTTAAGAATATTTAATATTATTTTATTGATTGTTTGTGATAGTTTTTTACTAAATAAGGAAATGTGATAAAATTAGTGGGACGCCCGAAATGGCAAAATGTGATAAAATTAATGAGACGGAGGTAGTATTATTTATAGTATGAGGTCAGATTATTTTGCTTCGATCATTGTCACGTCTAAAGTTTCGCAAGACACTTGCCATGATCATATGCCGTCAAATCTCGTCAGCAAACTATAGTCCTAAGTTCAAAGTATGATCCATTTCGACAACTCTCACTGAGTTCACTCTAGCGCTCATTTATTGTTACCTTGGGATTATTATATTTATATCACTCAAGTCAACACCAGCAATATTAAGTCAATTTACCTGTGATCGAGGCGTTTTTTTATCATTGCACCTATGTAAGAGACCGTCGATTTGGAATCAAAGGGACTTTGAAGGATTTTTAGTTTCGCTCTGACTTAGAAGGGAAGGAAAATTTTGGGAAAACTGAGCTTTTCGTCGTCTTCCATTTCTTCGTCGTTCTCCTTCTTTTGGCATTTTTCTCGTATCTTTTGTCATTCTCATCCTCTAATTTTTTTTCGTATCAGACTACACTTGCTCAAGCTGAAGCTCCGCTTCTATACGAGGCTGAGAGATTTCAGAGATCGATTTGAAGAAGTTCACAGTTATGGAATTCGAACCCAAGGCCGTACTCCTCTTCTCGTTTCCCGATATAAGCTTGGATAATCGTTGGAGAAGTTCACTTAGAGGTGCTCCTTTTCCAGCCGTTCTGACGAGCGTACGAGATTATCTATTGAGAAGTTCACAGCAAGATTCATGCCCCCTTCTAATGATTTGGAATTTTTTAATAGTCGAGAGACAGGTTCTTTTGGACTGTTTTTTATGCGTTGAGCATTCCTCGTGTGCGTTTTCCACGTTCTTTTGTCATCTCTTTCTTTGTCGTATCTTTTTCCCCCCTCCTTTTCTCGTTTGAACATCTCGCCGAAGATTTAGATTATTGGTAGAAGGCTCAAGGGGGTTTCCAATGAAGAAAATGTATTCGGAGAAGGCTCAAAAAGGATGACTAAAGGCTATGTTAAAGGATGCAAATTTTATAGATAAGGCCAAGTGAGGAATTTCCTAAGTGCCCTAATCATATTCCGAACGATCTAATGCAAGGCGAGTATGAGGCCATGAATCACTAGTTAAGACAAGCAATTGATTGTGACTCGCTCAAGATAAATTCATAGAAAGGAAATAGTAAGACGGCTAGAATCCTCACTTATATAAAGTGGCTTTGTGTCTAGTGGAGCAAGCTAATGACCTTTAGACACAAGAATACGACTTAGTCTGACAAAATTAAGCAATTAACCAGACGCGTGTCAGGGAAATCTAGTCGTGACTTAGATCGAGCATTATAAAGATATCGTCATTTCCCTAATATTATAGGTATATGTATAAAATTTTTGAAGTTGTTTTTTGTTTTATTATTATAGTAGTATCTATTTTTAACATTTAAGAATGCATACCACATAGAATAGACCAGATGAATAGCACATAAGAGCACGTAGAGCACATATTATGGAAGATTCAACCTGCCTATTTTTCCGACAAGATATTGGAAACGTTTTTATCAAATGCGTTAGTGAAAATGTCGGGTTGTTGGTACTCAGTGTTCACGAAATACATGTCAATAGTGCATTTTTCTACGTGATCTTTTATAAAGTGATATCGAATGTCTATACGTTTCGTGCGTGAGTGGTGAACAGGATTGCATGTTATAGCAATGGCACTTTGGCTATCACTGTAAATGGGTAATTTATTTAATTGTACCCATAGTCACGAAGTTGAGTCCTCTTCCACAACATTTGAGAGCAACAGCTAGCAACTGCGACGTATTCTGCTTCGGTCGTTGATGTTGACACGCCTTTCTGCTTCTTGGATGACCAGCAAACTAGCTTTTCGCCTAGAAATTGAGTGCCCCCAGAGGTGCTTTTCCTGTCCATTCGGCAACCTGCATAATCAGCGTCAGTATAGCCAATTAATTTGAAATTCGTGCGCTTAGGATACCACAATCCTAGGGTGGAGGTGCCTTTGAGGTTGCGCAAGATCCGCTTGACCGCAAGCATGTGGGATTCCTTGGGGTCGGCTTGGAACGGGCACAGAGGCAGGTGGGAAACATAATATCCGGCCGGCTGGAGGTGAGATAGAGAAGGGAGCCGATGATGCTGCGGTAAAGTGTGACGTCGACCGCTTTTCCAGTTGGATCGGCATCCAATTTCCAGCTTGTTCACATATGAGTGCTGATAGGCTTGCTCTGATCTTGATGGAACTTCTTCAGAATATCCTTGATGTATTTAGTCTGACTTATGAAGATGCCATCTTCGAGCTGCCTGACTTGGAGTCCCAAGAAAAATTGCATCTCGCACATGTGACTCATTTCAAACTTGCTCTTCATTAAATCTCCAAACCTCTTGCAGAGCCGTGGATTTGTTGATCCGAAGATGATGTCGTCAACGTAAACTTGGATGACCATCCGATCTTTGTCTTGCCATTTGATGAAGAGGGTTGTATCGATCGTTCCTCGGATGAATTCAGACTTCACGAGGAAATCGCTCAAGATATCATACCAAGCACGTGGAGTTTGTTTCAGTCCGTAGAGAGCTTTTTCCAATCGATAGATGTGATTGGGATGTTCTTGATCAACAAAACCTTCTGGCTGAGCAACATAGACTTCCTCCTTTAACACGCCGTTGAGGAAGGCGGTCTTAACACCCATTTGGTAGACTTTGAAGTCTTTACGGGCGGCATAAGCCAAGAAAAGGCAGAATGCTTCGATTCAGGCAACAGGGGCATACGTCTCGTTGTAGTCAATGCCTTCCTGTTGGTTGTAGCCCTTCGATTTATTCCTGGCCACTTCTCCATCTTCATTCTTATTGGTCTTAAAAACCCATTTCGTCCCGATAATTGTTTTCCCATACGGACGGGGTACTAATGTCCACACTTGGAGACGCTCGAATTGGTTGATTTCGTCTTGCATTGCTATTATCCAATCTGTGTCTTTAAGTGCGTCTGCTACCTTGGTTGGCTCATTTTGGCTTAAGAAGCAACTAAAGTGACTGTGTTGATGTCTTGTCCGTACTCCACTTGAAGGATCACCAATAATCTGATCAACCGGATGTGCTCGAGTCCACTTGCGCTCATGAGGCAAAGCTGAAGTAGATGCATCAGCCATTTGTGGACCGAGATTTCCAATAATCTCAGGTTGTTCATTAGATTGAGGTAGTTCTATTTCTGCACTTGAATTGAGCGATTCTGATGATAATTCCTCAACAATCATGGTAGGTTCTTCAGTGTTTTGTGGCAATTCTAAATTGGGTAAGGGGGACATTTGAAGAGATTGGTACATCATCGAGTGGGGGACATTTGAAGAGCTTGGTACATCGGCCTCTTCAGTGTCTGGCCGATACACAGGCTCAAAGAGAGAGTCCAAGTCCTCCAACGCAAGTCTCGTATCTTCTTCTGACATTGAATCCTGAGTTGTTGCCATCTTATGTTGGTTTTGTGCCAACACACCAGTGAATACGGGTTCTGAACTGTCGTATTCAGAAGCCATCTGGTTACGCATGTGTAATACCCGTGAAAATATAAATGGAATAATGTTTAATTAGTAAAGTAATTGAGATTAAATTCTTGGGAATTAATTTTAAGGAAAACTCAGGAATCTTAAATTAATTTGGAACATTGTTTTGGAAAGGATAACTACTAGATTATAATAAATTGGGGAACGATACGTAGAGTGGAGAAGATAAAGTATGAGACCAAAAGTCCTTGTCATTGATGCATTTATACACGTCAAGTTTGGAGATATTTTTGGATACATTACACCTATATGCATATAATTATGTGACTAAGAGACAAAGTAGTTAATAGAAACCAACTAAAATATTAAACTTTGAAAATGACATTTACTTACTCTCAACCAAAAGTCTCGTTACATCTTGTTTGTTATTTAACTTAAGATGTATGCATATTACTAATAACAATACATAACAAAAGATAAGCATTTGGGTGTACTAAACTAAAGAGGATTAGCTAGGAAATGATAAGAGCAAATGAAAAGAATTTGTCATTTACCACCGTGCCTAATCAACGAAGACATCATCATCATGTATATCTAATGTATAATAGACACTAACTAAGGAACACCTCACAACAACGAAACTTACCACAAGAAGAAATCGAAAGGATTGCAAAGAGGAAGAGCTTGGAAAAAAACTAATATCGAACCAAGTTGAGGAATTTAATCTTTTAACGAAAGGGAGAGTGCAAGTCAACGAGAGAGCAAAGGCTGTGAGCAACTAATCCGAAGCTTGATTTTGTGGGTGTTCTTGTCGCAGTTGAGTGCTTTTGAGGTAATTAACAAGCTAAGCTACTTTAAATTCGTTCTGTGATCAGGTTCTTGATAGGCCAGTCTGCGCAGCTTTGTTTTTGGTGATTTTGACATCGCTATAGTATCCAGATTTTGTCGAAACTTAGTTCTTATGAAAGCTAACTTCTTGGGCTTTACCGATCAGTTTGAATCAGTCCGATCGGATCAGGTTTCAATTTTCTATGAATTTCTAAAGTCACAGCACGAAACTGGAAATTATTTCTGTAGTTGCTGTTTTAGATCTGTGCGCAGCTTTAGTTTCAAACGAAGTTGACCAAGTTACTGTGCTCCGATTCATTCGAATCTTGTCTCATTTTAAAGCTAACTTCTTAAGCTTTCCAAAGCCACTTAAATCAGGTCGATCCGAAATCTCTAAGATCGATTATGAGGCGTTGACTTTCTAATGCAAGTTCAGAATTTTCTAAAAACTGGATCTGTGCGCAGCTTTTGTTTTCAAAACATTTGACCTAGTTATAGTGCTTTGATTCCTTCTAAACCTGTTTCATTTGAAAGCTAAGATCATCAGGTTTCCAAAGATCGATCGGATGTCCGTGTGATTTGTTACGAATTTTTTAAAGCTCATGCCGCTGAACAGAAATTTTCATTCAGCTGTACCCGCATTTCTCTGCTTTCACCTCTTTAAACTGCTCCGCTGATATTGAGGTTTATTTCTATCGAAATATAATCCTCTTAGCTTCCTATGGCCGTTGGATTCATCTCAATCCGATCTTCCTAGCATTTTCAATGTAATTTAGAAGGTTCTGTCGCAAAAATAGAATTGCTGTATTTTCTTCGTGAATGAAGAACATGTTGAAATTTTCCAACAGATGTAGCAACCTCAGGTGTAGAATATAAGCTCAAAAGCTACGGAGGAAAGGTAGGTGAAACTCACCTACGGCACGTAAACACTATATGAATATTATGCGAGATTATATGACTATGTGATTATGTAAATTCTGTGAAGTATATGCCTTGGTGAATTATATACATTATGTGTGTTATATTTATTGCACGTCCATGCTTTACAATTTCGATATTATCACACGTCATATGTACACCTGTTGCATGTCCTGTGTTATGTTATATGCACTGCACTTGCATTTCATGTCAGTGCGGGGGAATGAAGTACCGTGCGGAACGTGAACATTTGGGGAAGTCGATGAGTGGTGTTGGTCCGTGTGTCGAATAGAGGGTGGGTGATGCCGCTCTAAAGTGACCTGAGTAGGCTGCCCGTGCTCTAGTAGGTACCACTCTAAAGTGACCTGAGTGGGCTGACCGAGCGATAGGATGGTGCTTGGGTGCGTGCACTCTAAAGTGACCTGAGTTGGCCGTCCGAGTGTTGGGACGTTAGTGGTTGGGTGTATGCCGCTCTAAAGAGACTTGAGTGGGCTGCCCGTGCTCTAGTACGTACCACTCTAAAGAGACCTGAGTGGGCCGAGCGAGCGGTAGGTATAGAGGGAAAGGTTCCAGTATGTACCACTCAAAAGTGACCTGAGTAGGCTGCCCGTGCTCCAGTAGGTACCACTCTAAAGTGACCTGAGTGGGCTGACCGAGCGATAGGATGGTGCTTGGGTGCGTGCACTCTAAAGTGACCTGAGTTGGCCATCCGAGTGTTGGGACGTTAGTGGTTGGGTGTATGCCGCTCTAAAGAGACTTGAGTGTGCTGCACGTGCTCTAGTACGTACCACTCTAAAGAGACCTGAGTGGGCCGAGCGAGCGGTAGGTATAGAGGGAAAGGTTCCAGTATGTACCACTCTAAAGAGACCTGAGTGGGCAGACCTAACGTGAACCTCAACTCGGGGAAATGGGCGACTCTAAAAGAGACCTGAGAAGCCTTCCCATTCTAAAGTGACCTGAATGGGATACCCGAGGGTGTATGGTGTTGAGTTGCGGGGAGTCGTGAGATGTGATGGGTTGAGATGAGGGTCAAGTGTGCATGTCGTGAGATGTATGGGTTGGGATCGAGCGCACGTTGCATACATGCATGTTTGACCTAATGGGCAAGGAGCTCAGTTTACGTGTTGTAGGTACCGAGCCCAACGATGATGTGCGTCGCGACTAGGTGGGCTGACGGCGGTGCTCCACGGACTTTTGAGGGCGAGGATGTACATGGATGCGACCTGTGGAGCGACTTTAGAGTTATATTGTGTGTTTTGAACATATAAATAATGGGCTACGACTTTTGTACGATAAGATGTGTGCGAGTGGTGTGTATATTGTAAAATATAACTTTGCGAGATGTGTGCGTTGATGTAATTTATTATGTTTTTTTTTTCAAGCTCTTCCTCTTTGCAATCCTTTCGATTTCTTCTTGTGGTAAGTTTCGTCGCGGAAGACCCGTCTAATTATCATTAAAAAGTGAGGGTCGTTACAGGTGGTATCAGAGCTTAGGTTAGAGGTTCTGTAGACTGTCCATGTAGAGCCGCTCAAAAGCGTGGAGGATCAGCCTTGCCTATAAGTGTTCCGGTACGATGTGATTATTTGCTCAAATGATATATTTGCTTATGTGGCTATTTTATATGATAGTGATAAAATGAGGAGAACACGTAGAGATTACGTAGGCAGTTCGAGTCGAAGGGACGAACATGAGTCCCCGGTGCATGAACGCGACTCGACGATTCTGAGACTTACTGAACTGATCCAGCGACAATCTGATCAGATTAATAATCTTATCCAGCACCAAGTTTCCTCCACAAACCAACCGTCTCCTCAGCCTGAACGTATAGAGATCATAGGGGAACGATTCCAGAAATTGAATCCTCCTACTTTCGAGGATGCTATCGATCCTACCGTGGTTGAGGATTGGTTACGAACTGTCGAGGACATGTTCCTCTACAGCCGAATCCTCGAAAACGAGAAAGTGTTATGCGCTGTCTCTATGTTGCGTGGGAACGCAACGTTTTGGTGGGACACCATCAAAATCTTGGAGGACCCGATGACTATGACGTGGGAAAGATTTAAAGAACTGTTTTGCGACAAGTATTTCACAACCTACGATCGAACCCGAAAGATGAATGAATTCATCAACCTCAAACAAGGTGAAAAACCCGTCGCGGAATATATCCGCAAGTTTGAGGAACTATCTCGCTTCGCCCCGCATATAGTGGCGAACGATGCCTTAAAGATCGAGCGATTCCAAGTAGGTCTCAAACCCGAGTTCTATCGAGATGTTAGTATGGCTGGAACGTGAGGAATAACGTTTGCTCAAGTGGCGGAACGAGCAATGATTGCAGAACAAGCAGAATCTCAAATCTTGGCAGCTCAGGAGGCAAAGAAAAAGATTGATAACCATCAAGGAAACGGAAATAATCGAAAACGGCAGTATTATGAGGTGGACCCCAGTAGCAACCAGAATAATCGCCAGGGACAGCAAAACCGGCGACCGAAACTAAACCTAGGGGCAACTAATTTTCCGTTTCGACCTCCAACTATCAATCCTCAATGTCCACAATGCGGTCGATACCATATCGGCGTTTGCTTCGGAGCTGGACCCAATTACAACCCGCGATGTTTCAAAGTGTGGAAAGCTTGGGCATGTTGTCAAAGATTGTCAATAATATCGCCCCAGAAACCCAATCCAAGTGCCAGTACGACCTCTGCTGGCACCAGCCCAGGTGTATACTCTAACAAGCGAGGAAGAAGAACCAAACCCACTGATGATGACATGTATGTTGCACTGCTTATAAGCATACCCACTCCCATATTAGTTGATTCCAAAGTCACATATTTATTCGGGTCGAATAAATATATGACGTGTGTGAAAATAAAAATGATTCCTGCTCTGTTTAAGTACAACCACGTACCACAGTTAAAAAAAACATAAATTAAAATTTCTTCGTATCAGAGTTGCGCAGCGGAAGTGTGGTGGAAATAGGAATAGTTATGTTTTGAGGACGTAGAGAAATTGTTGATCCTCAGAAACTGAATATGAGGCACACATTTACATGTGTCGCCGAAATTCCATGATGAAGGTAGTGATAAATTCCACCTTAAGAGGATTCAGACAGATTAGAAAATAGGAGAAATCGTTACCCCGAGAAACACCAGCCGGCGAATTTCGGGGGCGAAATTCTTTTAAGGGAGGGGGGAGAATGTAATACCCGTGAAAATATAAACGGGATTATAATAACTAATAATATTTAATTAGTAAAGTAATTGAGATTAAATTCTTGGGAATTAATTTTAAGGAAAACTCAGGAATCTTAAATTAATTTGAAATATTGTTTTGGAAAGGATAACTACTAGATTATAGTAGTAATAAATTGGGGAACGATACGTAGAGTGGAGAAGATAAGTATGAGACCAAAAGTCCTTGTCATTGATGCATTTATACACGTCAAGTTTGGAGATATTTTTGGATACATTACACCTATATGCTTATAATTATGTGACTAAGAGACAAAGTAGTTAATAGAAACCAACTAAAATATTAAACTTTGAAAATGACATTTACTTACTCTCAATCAAAAGTCTCGTTACATCTTGTTTGTTATTTAACTTAAGATGTATGCATATTACTAATAACGATACATAACAAAAGATAAGCATTTGGGTGTACTAAACTAAAGAGGATTAGCTAGGAAATGATAAGAGCAAATGAAAAGAATTTGTCATTTACCACCGTGCCTAATCAACGTAGACATCATCATCATGTATATCTAATGTATAATAGACACTAACTAAGGAACACCTCATAACAACGAAACTTACCACAAGAAGAAATCGAAAGGATTGCAAAGAGGAAGAGCTTGGAAAAAAAAATATCGAACCAAGTTGAGGAATTTAATCGTTTAACGAAAGGGAGAGTGCAAGTCAACGAGAGAGCAAAGGCTGTGAGCAACTAATCCGAAGCTTGATTTTGTGGGTGTTCTTGTCGCAGTTTAGTGCTTTTGAGGTAAAGCTAAGCTACTTTAAATTCGTTCTGTGATCAGGTTCTTGATAGGCCAGTCTGCGCAGCTTTCGTTTTTGGTGATTTTGACATAGCTATAATATCCGGATTTTGTCAAAGCTTAGTTCTTATGAAAGCTAACTTCTTGGGCTTTCTCGATCAGTTTGAATCGGTCCGATCGGATTAGTTTTCGATTTTCTATGAATTTCTAAAGTCACAGCACGAAACTGGAAATTATTTCTGTAGTTGCTGTTTTAGATCTGTGCGCAGCTTTAGTTTCAAACGAAGTTGACCAAGTTACTGTGCTCCGATTCATTCGAATCTTATCTCATTTTAAAGCTAACTTCATAAGCTTTCCAAAGCCACTTGAATCAGGTCGATCCGATATCTCTAGGATCGACTATGAGGCGTTGACTTTCTAATGCAAGTTCAGGATTTTCTAAAAACTGGATCTGTGCGCAGCTTTAGTTTTCAAAACATTTGCCCTAGTTATAGTGCTTTGATTCCTTCGAAACCTGTTTCATTTGAAAGCTAAGATCATCAGGTTTCCATAGCCACTTGAATAAGATCGATCGGATGTCCGTGTGATTTGTTACGAATTTTTTTAAAGCTCATGCCGCTGAACAGAAATGTTCATTCAGCTGTACCCGCATTTCTCTGCTTTCACCTCTTTAAACTGCTCCGCTGATATTGAGGTTTATTTCTATCGAAATCTAATCCTCTTAGCTTCCTATGACCGTTGGAATCATCTCAATCCGATGTTCTTAGCATTTTCAATGTAATTTAGAAGGTTCTGTCGCAAAAATAGAATTGCTGTATTTTCTTCGTGAATGAAGAACATGTTTTGAAATCTTCCAACAGATGTAGCAACCTCAGGTGTAGAATATAAGCTCAAACGCTACGGAGGAAAGGTAGGTGAAACTCACCTACGGCACGTAAACACTATATGAATATTATGCGAGATTATATGACTATGTGATTATGTAAATTCTGTGAAGTATATGCCTTGGTGAATTATATACATTATGTGTGTTATATTTATTGCACGTCCATGCTTTACAATTTCGATATTATCACACGTCATATGTACACCTGTTGCATGTCCTGTGTTATGTTATATGCACTGCACTTGCATTTCATGTCAGTGCGGGGGAATGGAGTACCGTACGGAACGGGAACATTTGGGGAAGTCGATGAGTGGTGTTGGTCCGTGTGTCGAATAGAGGGTGGGTGATGCCGCTCTAAAGTGACCTGAGTAGGCTGCCCGTGCTCTAGTAGGTACCACTCTAAAGTGACCGTGGGCTGACCGAGCGATAGGATGGTGCTTGGGTGCGTGCACTCTAAAGTGACCTGAGTTGGCCGTCCGAGTGTTGGGACGTTAGTGGTTGGGTGTATGCCGCTCTAAAGAGACTTGAGTGGGCTGCCCGTGCTCTAGTACGTACCACTCTAAAGAGACCTGAGTGGGCCGAGCGAGCGGTAGGTATAGAGGGAACGGTTCCAGTATGTACCACTCTAAAGAGACCTGAGTGGGCAGACCGAACGTGAACCTCAACTCGGGGAAATGGGCGACTCAAAAGAGACCTGAGAAGCCTTCCCATTCTAAAGTGACCTGAATGGGATACCCGAGGGTGTATGGTGTTGAGTTGCGGGGAGTCGTGAGATGTGATGGGTTGAGATGAGGGTCAAGTGTGCATGTCGTGAGATGTATGGGTTGGGATCGAGCGCACGTTGCATACATGCATGTTTCACCTACTGGGCAAGGAGCTCAGTTTACGTGTTGTAGGTACCGAGCCCAACGCTGATGTGCGTCGCGACTAGGCGGGCTGACGACGGTGCTCCACGGACTTTTTAGGGCGAGGCTGTACATGGATGCGACCTGTGGAGCGACTTTAGAGTTATGTTGTGTGTTTTGAACATATAAATAATGGGCTACGACTTTTGTACGATAAGATGTGTGCGAGTGGTGTGTATATTGTAAAATATAACTTTGCGAGATGTGTGCGTTGATGTAATATATTATGTTTTTTTTTAGAAAAATTTTAATTAGACGGGTCTTCCGCGACTTACGTTGCGAAAATTCGCCATAATTATCATTAAAAATTGAGGGTCGTTACAGCATGGGTCCTTGACTGATGTGCCCAGAAGCCATATCTGCCACTTCGTGGAAAGTGACATTGTAGCTTTCTTTGATAGTTAGGTTGGACTTGATGTATACCCGGGACGCCTTTGAAGATGAAGAATACCCAACGAAAGTGGCTTCGAATGCTTTAGGGTCGAACTTAGCTCGTTGTTCTCTGTCGTTCGCCACAAAGCACTTGCACCCAAAGACCTTGATGAAAGAAATGCTGGGTATTCGCTTGTTAATGATCTCATACGAGGTCTTATCGGAGCGCTTGTGAACCACCATCCTGTTTAGAGTGAAACATGCAATATTTATTGCTTCAGCCCAAAGGAAGTGTGGGAGGCCGGAATGAATCAACATTGTACGTGCGGCTTCCACTAGAGTCCTGTTCTTCCTTTCAACAACCCCATTTTGTAGAGGCATCTTGGCGGCTGAGAATTGTTGACTAATCCAAGTTTCTGATAAAAGTCACTGAGGTACTTGTTCTTGAACTCAGTGCCGTTGCCCATTTGGATACTTGGATAGTTTGCTGCAGTAAATTTTGAGTCGAGTTCACGAAATTGATGATCAAGTCCCCTGTCTCATCTTTAGTTCGGAGGAACTTCGTCCATGTATAGCGAGAGAAATCATCAACGATAACCAGCATGTACTTGCATTCATTGATACTCTGTGTCTGCATTGGTCCACAGAGGTCCATGTGTAGCAGTTTTGGTGGACGTGAAGTAGAGGCAACCAGCTTTTTATGATGAGATGCTCGCTTCATTTTTCCTAGTTGGCATGCCGAACATTGATGCTCTTTCTGTAATACTATAGTTGGAAGACCGTGAACCAACTTTTTCGTTGAAAGTCATTGAAGAGCTTTAATGTTGAGATGAGACATGCGTTGATGCCATAAGCTGTTCCTCTTAATTACAGTCTGAGAAATGAGACAAACAACTATCGAGGGTCGCACGGACATCAGGTTGATCGTGTACAGGTTTGATTTCCAAAGTCCTTGGAGGAGTTCTTTGTTCTAGCTGTCCAATATTCTGCACCGGTCAGCAAGGAAGACCACCTGGAATCCTTTATCACAAAACTGGCCTATGCTGAACAAGTTATGGCGGAGACATTAGATGTAGGAGACATCCTTTGTCAGATTCGTCAGAATGATATCCTCAAATCCTAGAATAGGGGTTGAGTCGTTGTTCCCGAATCTGAATTTTTCATTTGGTCTGTCTTCGTAGTTGCTCAGCATCTCTTGATTTCCCGTCATGTGTGTGGAGTAACCAGAGTCGAGGTACCTGATCGACACGTGGTGTAATGTGCTAGTGCGACAAGTGATAAAATAAAACGTATACCTAATTACTATCACCGACGTGCGATAGGCAGTGGACCTATCATTTGTAGTGCAGTAAAGTGAGTAAACGAGTATCGAACACGAGGAATAAACTAAGTACTAGTATTAACCTATCGACTCGATATTTAGCCTAAATACAATAAGCAGATTTTTATATGAACTATCCTAACAGATTACTCCTAAATCGACTAGAGATTGAAAGAACACGCCTAAAACTGGTAAGAAGCTTTCAGATAATAAAGATGTGCTATGGATTCGAATCCCGCTAGGTATTATCGCCTAAGACAGTAAATTATCATTTCTATGTGATTCTGACTAGATCGCAGTAATTTCCTACCCGCTAACGAATTTGCTGTCGCCCTAAATACTCGCGGGGATCTAGGCGGGGATTGAGTATTTGCTTTCGCCCTATACTCGAATCCTATCTTCTACGAACGGCCTAATCGTTGTTTAGCTGTCACCCTAAACGATTTCCACATGATCACTTTAACACATAGACATATTAAAGCGACGAAACAATTTCATACATAGATAAATAGTCATAAACACGAGTCACGATAACATATGTCTTAATTACATAATAACCTAGCGCTCATCTAATCCCAAACACATAGGGAATTTAACTACTCATAATAGACGAGAAAACAACGAAAGAAATAGAGAACAGAGAAGGAAGACTCATGATCTTGAATACTGGCGAATTATCGGTACTAGCGTGATGAATCTTCGTTCTTTGATCAATTGGGCGTGATTGGATCGTTGATCCGTCTCTTGCGCTCAGGGACGTAATTCGGCGTTCTTTTGGCTCTTCTTTCGTCTCTGGAGAATTTAGGGTTGATATCTCGTAAGTGTCCCTCTTTTCTGAGTCGAATTCGGGCTTTTATAAGAATTTTCGTAACGGTCACGGCCTGGGACATGGGCCGTCACGGCCGTGACCATCACCGACTCAACTCGCCATGCTCGCTGCCAAGTGTCACGGCCACGTGCATGGGACGTCACGGCCGTGACAAACTGAGGGCAGAGAGGAAAGAAATCGTATGTTGGTTTCCATGTCCATCTTAGTGATTTCTATTTTCCTAATCTCATTCAAGAGTGTGAGATATCTCTGATAGAAATCATGTAAGCATTCCTCGGGTTTAGCTCTGAAAGAGTCGTAAGCTGTGAGAATATTATCCTTCTGGCCTTGATACATACTTATGTTCTTTGCATCATCTTATGCAGCTATCCCACATTTCCTTAGCTGTTGGAATGCTGTCGATCTGGCGATAAATGTCGTTTGAGATGCCCTGCATTAGAGTGTTCTTGGCTATCAGATCAGCCTTAGCTTGTTAGGAATATGCCCTCGAATGCTATACGAGGATTAGATTGTATAGAGCATTAGATCATTTATCATTCGACCTTTTGTGTAATACGATATATTCGTGTGTTTAATGAAAGGCATTGTTCATTTATTGGGTATAAGAGTTCTTTTACTTAGCATCCGCTAAAGCAATAAATGAATAAATTCAAATGTGTCGAGTTGAGTCACTGTTCTCGATGGCTAAGAAAGAGGAAGGCACCAGTGGACTCTTAACCTCGAACATTAAAAGTCCGTAAGCCTGAGGCTCCAGTTGGGTGCTGGATAACAGAACACGGCTTATTTGTGACCTGTCGTGTGCCGATATCCTGCTTGGAAGCGGAGGTCATGACTTGTGATACGAATCGAATCAATGGATTGACTTGTTTCATGGACACTGAACGGTCAAACATGGCTTATTACTCAAGGAGTGTCAATGACCGACGATAACACTATAGTAATCTACGTGAACCTTAGACCAAAAGGGGCTTTGACGGAGTTGACTTCGAAGTCTCGACTGTCACTGGTTTCCCTCGACCCGATTTGCTGTTGCATGGGTCAGCGGGCCAGATGCGGTCTTGATGACGATTTGTGATTGTCGGGCTTAGACCATCGAGTACGGATTCACATTCTCGCAAGTAATCGAGATAAGTGTCTTATGAGGACGGCGACGGGAAATTACGAAATCCTTGGTCAAGGTATTGAACTAACTCATGTGAGACATGGAGGGTAGCTTTGTAATTTGCCTCGTCTCCATTTTATCATAAAATCGAGTTTAGTGAGTTTCACATTGACCATGGCTCTCACTTGAGTGGGACACAGCTGAAGGGTTTATACGTAGCACTGTTATCTATAGTCTGGTTCTGGGATAAAGACTGGATCGAAATTTGCACTCGAATCGGGTTACGGTCCGGTACTGCTGGATTGGCTAGGTAACTACCAGACTCTTGGATTCCTCCCTTGCCGATTGAGTCGAAACTAGAGAGTCGAGCTTAAAAGGATCATCAACGTGTACTGATAAAGAGAGAAAGTATTTTGGGCCTTAACGGCCCTTGGGCTGTTGAGCCACGTCTTAATGGGCCTCGGGCCATTTATTGGATCGAAGTTGGACTTCTTATGAAACTAAATTTAAGACTTGGGCTTGGACAAGTGCTTAATGGACTTGAGGATAAAATTGGATTTCACCTTAAGCTAATTTCGAAATATGCCTTTGAGGGAATTTTCGGAATTTGCATATTTGATATAAATGAATATGGAATAAAATATTTGGAATGTTATTTATTTAAATTTCGTTTATTTAAATTTCAAAATTAAGTTTGACTTGGTATTTAAGTTAGTTTTCTAATAATAGCAAGTTTCCTTAAGTTTGGATTTGGAATTCAAAAGAAAGTAAGATTTGGCAAAATCTCTCACACTTTAAGGACTAAGATATCGAAATGCAAGCCTTTAAATAGACTAAGAATTTCGTGCTCCAAAAGAGAGAAAAAAAGAAGTAATTTTCGAAATCAACCAAAGGCACAAACACACACGGAACGCACACACGTTTCTCCCACGCGACGGCTCAGTTCTCTCTAGCCATTTTTAGAGAACTGATTATGTGGTACACTGCAAGGTCGGCGTGACGATCTAGTGCCATCCACCACGATCGATGAAGTCTTGAAGAAAAGGACGAGGAGCTGCCACTCGCGTCAACTGGTAATTCTCTACGGGTTTGACCCGCCCTATTGCATGTCTATGTGTTACTATTCTGATCCGAGCTACGAGGGCAATCGGGGAACTCGGAAAATTTCTGTTCCGCACCGTTCCTGGGGACGTGGGGTCCGGGAGACACTGGGTAACCCAACAGTGGTATCAGAGCGGGCGCTCGTGATCGGAATCATAATGTGTTTAAATTGAAACGAGGCGTGTGGGAGACGATCGAAACTCCGACATGGTTCGACCGTTGTTGAGCTGTCCGATGCGTCGTTTGCCAACCCAAGGCCATCCACTCGTGCGGTACAGACCGACGAGGAACCACGGACCGGACCGGGACCCGCACGACACCGGGTACATTTACCCAAAACTGAGTTGGACCTTGCCCAAGTGATAAGAGAATGTCTTCTGCTTGATCTTTTAGCCAAGGTTTTAAAAACCAGAGCGGACCGGCCGGTTTCGGCCGAAAACAGGCGAACCGGCCGGAAATCCGGTCCGATTCCGGTCCGGTTGAGCTTATTTTTATAAAAAAAAAAGTAAAAACGAAATTTACAGTGTAAGAAAAATAAGGACGAATTTAAAGATCAATCAAAGCTGTCCAGTGGTAGAGTCTTGGGCCTTTATTTGTGTGGGCTGGCTCGAATCTTATAATCAACATATATTTTTTGTTTTCTAATTGTTTAATGGACCATGTTTTTTATTCTTATTTACATTTGACCCCAAATATTATAGTTTTAATTTTGTAGTCCCTGGTATAATTAATTTCAACTACCAATACAATTTACTTTATTTAATTTTAACCCTCAATTTTATAAAATTCTAATATAGAAAAAAGGTTACTAAATAAACATCTATTTAACCTATATTATATGGTTGATTCAATCACAAAAATATATTATATATATTTAGATATACCGGTTTGACTCCGGTTTGATTCCAGTTTTATACCGGTTAAACCACTAAACCTTAAACCACTAAAATTTCTGGTCCGGTTCGAAAACCCGGTTTCAGAACCATGCTTTTAGCTCGATAAAGTTCATAAAACGGCTTCGCCATACTGTGTACTCGCCTCTCTTAGGTATCGGGGGACGGTTGTCATTACCAAGCGAGTAGGCATCCATGTTGTTTTCTTGAGTTGATGTGGGATCTTCGTTTGTTGGTTGATAGTTTGGACTGATGTTATGTGCTTCACAAGTAGCAAATTAGTCAGTAGCGTTTGATTCTAAAGCAGTCGAGAATTATTTTCAATTCCATCTTTAGAGTTTGATCGAAAAAAATTTGTCGAGATAAAATGTATTCGTTACTGTTCTCGTGCGAGAGAGTTTGTCAGCGAAAAATTTTGCGAGCGAAGAAAATTGCTCAAAATTTTCCCATCGAGAAAAATTTCTGGACCGTGAATATATTTCGATCGCAAGAAACAGTACGTTTAAGTAAGTTTCTCGCTGTGTCAAAATAAATTCGTTGACTGAAAAGTTTTTCGACCGTAAATGATTTTTGCTAGGTCAATTAAAGTTTGACCGAAAATAGTTTTCGACGGAATGCGATCGCAAATGTCAATATTGGTCTCGTCGAAAAAGATTTTCGCCAAGTAATGCTCGAGAAATTTTTCTACTAAAGTCGTTCTTCGTAAAGACGACTTTAGGTCTGACGTAGTATTCTAATCGAGAAAAACTTTTGCTGATCGATAAATTAACCTGACCGAAAAACCTAGCGAGAAAAATTGAGATAATCGCAAAAATTCACAAAATACAATTAACACTGATTCAAGCAAAAATCGACGAGTTAGACGATGAATTACAGATATTTGCTCGTAAATAGATTATGAATACGCACAAACAAACAATTAAACACATTATGAAGCAAAACATGTCGATTTTTACCAAATCAGAATGTGTTCTAAATGTTCGACGCGCGAACAGTAATTTCTCAAATCCGATCGAATCTGCTAAATCGATGTTCAAACAGCTACTGATCTAATCGCAATCAATTTATAACAAACGAGCACAGAAACATCAAATTCAAACCAAATAAGCACAGAATTGAGCTACCGAATCGAAATTAAATTTTGCACCAAACTGTTCTTCGATGGAACAGTACTAGAATTCAAATTTCGATCCAACGGGTGACTGGATCGACAAGTATGACTTGTTTGTCAATGGGTCCAATACGGTTGTGCCAACCGTTCACTTGGGAAGTAGGAGCATGTGACAATGATACAAGATGAATCAGGGGATTTCTGTATTTGGACACTGACTCGTAATCGAACAATCACACGCTTAGATTGCCCTTGATCGATCGACTGACCGTAGTAGTATGCGTGAACCTTAGACCGAAAGGGTTAACTTGGGGTTGGTTTTGAGGTCTTGACTTCTCACTAGTTTGCTAGGCCCGTCTTTCCGGTGGCATGGGTCAGCGGCGAAATTAATGTATGGTTAAAACTCTTAGGCATCTCCCTAAAGGTGAAGAAATGTTTAATAGTTGAACACAAATTAAGTTTAATGATTGACCAAAATTGCTAAAAAAAAAGGGGGGTGTCATACCATCGGGTCCAGGAGCTTTGTTAGGGTGCATGGAAAATAGGGCCTTTATCTCTATGTCATCAACCTGGCCGATCAGCTGCAAGTTAAATGCTTCTGTGATGACCGAGGGATCCCATTTAAGCCTGTGGGTTGATTAGTTGGGGACGATGTGGAGAAAACGGTCTTGGTAATAATCTGAAATTCTTAAAGCAATCTCTTCTCTTGTAAATCACTGCCACCATTTCTTTTGACAAGATTTTCAATTGAGTTGATTTTTCTTGATTGTCGAGGCATGAAAAAATCTGGTGTTCTTGTCTCCTTCGTGATGCCATTTGATTCTTGATTATTGTGCCCACAACATTTCCTCCTGTTTAAAAGCATAATGGAGGTTTCCTTAAGGTTTTTCCACCTCTCCCTTTCAATGCTCTAAGCTGGTTCATTTCTTCTTCCAAGGCTTGAATTGATGTGCATAATCCGATTTTCAACTCGAGTTCCATTTGAGTAGGTCCACCCTACATGCTTTGATTTTTTTCAGGAGTTGGTACATACAGATGTGTGCTCCCAGCTGCAGTGATAACCTCACTTATGCCTTCCCTGCATATCCACCTCTTGTCAAAGCAAAATCTCTTTTTCTTTATCATTTGTTTGGGGTTCTAGTCAAGAATCAACAAATCTTGGTCAGAAGCTTGTCTGGTTTCATGGATCAGATTTGTATCCGGGAAATTAAGAATCCACTGTGGGGAAGTAAAGAATCTATTGAGTCTTTCTTCAACAAACCTTCGCGTTCTCTATTATTTGCCCAAGTGAAAATGGAAGACGAACCATTTATATTCCACCATTTCAATATTAGCAATGAAGGAATTGAAAGCCTAAAAACTTGTCTCAGTTGTAACCCTGCCACCTGTAATACCCGTAAAATTTATACAGGATTACTTCAATAATATTCGAAATGTACGGAATCGAATTTCTAACAGGAAACGATTTCTTTTCGAAACGAGCCCAAAATTTACAATTGGGCCCGAAAAATTTAAATGGACCAAAAATTTATTTATGGGCCAAATGAAGAAAATAATGGCCCAAAATAAAAGGTTTGAAGTTGGGTCCTTTAATAAAATTTAATTGGGCCAAAAACAAGAAGTGAAAGCCCAAATAAATAAATAATTTGAAATAATAATAATATATAATTAAAATGGCCTCATCATCACCTAAACAACACACCAAAACCTAGTCCTCTAAAAACAAAACCTAATCACCTAATGTAAAATAAAAAAAAAACCAACTAAATATCTAAAATCAAAACCTAATCACCTAATACTCCATGAGGACATCTATAAATAGAGGAAGAGAGGAAGAGTTAGGAGGAGAGAGGAAAAGAGAGGGAGAGGCTGAGAGAGAGAGAGGGAGAGAGGTAAAGAAAGAAAAAGGGAGAAAGAAGGGAAGGAAAAAAAAAAGGGAGGAAAAAAAAAAAAAAAAACCGCGAACACGTGGAGGAGCTCGGGATTGAAGTTCGTGGGTCGGGATCAAGTAAAAAATAACCGTAACGTAGTCTCTACGGACGTAAGGTAGGTGAAGATCACCTACATACGTAAACAATATTAGGATTTGTGAATTTTACGTGTATTGCATGTTATTCATCGAATTCTTCGTGTTTATGTGATAATAATAATTAGCTTACATGAATTTTTCGTTGGTTAGCTTAGGGAGCATGAGATTGAGAAATTTTAGAACTATGAATATTTGGAAATAGGGATAGAGGACTTTAGATTAAGAGGATAGAGCAAAACTAGGGGAGAATTAGGGTTTTTAGGGTTTTCTTTATCCATTTCGGCCAAGAGGTTCAAAAATTCATATCTGACAATCTAGACCTCGGATTACAAATTCCTTTTGAAAGAATTAATATTTGCAAGTCCTTTATGTGTGGTAAAAATTTCAGGTCCATCGGACATCGTTTACTTTGTGATCATTGAGAAATCCGAAACTGTCGCAAAACAGCCGTATAAAATAGTTATTTTTAAAATTTTGGGACTTAATCGAAATTTTACAAAATCCAGGGAGTCTGTGTTGTAAAATTCATTAGAGGGGATTAAAAATTTTGTTGGGGTTATTAATTAAATATTTAGAAATTTTTGGGGCTTAAATAAATAATCATTAAATTTGGTTGGGGTCAAAATTAAATATTTAGAAATTTTTGGGGATTAAATAAATAATCTACAAAAATTGGTTGGGGTTAAAAATTGAGTTTTTGAAACTCGCGGACTAAAATTAAATATTATAAAAATTTGGTTGGGGTGAATATTATAAAGATCGGAAGTTTATGAAATTAAATAAATAATAAAATTTTGGTTAGGGATCTATATGATTGCAGAATTCCCGAGGAAACTAGATAAATATTATTATTAAAGTCAATTGGGGCCTTTGCGCAATTCTTCGGAAATTCCGAGGTATTAAATAAATATTAAATATTTCGGTCGGGGTTTAATTATAAAATTTCGGAAAAATTTCCAAGTACCAAATAAATATTAAGTATCTCGGCTAGGGTTAAATGGAGAATTTTCAAAAGTCTTGGGGCTAAATAATTATTAAAAATATTCGGCTGGGGATTTTCAAAGGTTTCGGAGCAAAAATTGTAATTTCTGAAAATTTGATATAGTGCTGAAAATAATTTTAAATTTGGGAAAGTTGATATTTTGGAACTTAAACTAAAGCTGGCGTTGGGGTGAAATCAGAGTCGTGAGGTAGAAAGAATTAAACTTAGAACTTTTAGTATAAGATCGAGAGGGAGTTCGGTGGTTACGGTTTCGGGCCGATTAAAAATCGGAACGCGGGCTTTTGGCCCGAATTATTTGTTATGTGTTGATTCTTGGAATCGGGCCGAGCTGATACCTCAGGCCGATATGTAATATTGAGTAAAGGATATGTTATATGTTGCATTTTTATTTGCACGGCATTTGCATACACGTGTTACGAGGGGAGTGCGGAGTTGTGAGAGTATTGTACGGAGAAGTGAGTGAGATGGTTTATGAATGAGAAATGGTAGATGAGTTGTATGAGTGAGGTTAGGACTAAGGCGCACTTTATATGGAGGGAGTGGGGCCTCCCGAGCTACTGACCCCTTGTGGGGAGTGGGGCCTCCCGAGCTACGGACCCCTGCGCGCGCGTGTTGCCTTTAGTACCTAAGCCTCGGGCCCTGATGTGATGTGATGAAATGAGATATGAGAAAAGAGTCGAGCGTGTATTTTGTGAGTTATGTCGGGATTGGGGTGTGAGAGCATTTGCATTGCATGTTTTCATCTACTGGGCAAAAGCTCAGGGTTTACGTATGTAGGTGAGGCGGCTGATGGCGGTGACTCCACGGTCTTTTGAGTGCGGGGCAGTACATGGAACGAGACCTGTGGAGTATTTTCAGTCATGTTTCGGGCTTCGGTCTAATACAATAATGTTTGTGTTGTAAAACATTTTTTATTTACGGGTTTAGACTTTTGGGCTTCGGCCCAGTACTTGAATATTATTATGTAATAAAAAGTTTTTATTAAATGGGCTTTCCGCTGCATACGCTGCGTAAAACCCGCCAAAATACGTATTTAAGAAGTAGGGTCGTTACAGGTGGTATCAGAGCGCTAGGTTTTAGGTTCTGTAGACTGTCCATGTACTGCCGCTCAAAAGCCTGGAGAATCAGCCTACGCCTGTAAGTTTAATACGTAATTATGTGACTTATGATTCTGTGGTATATGCTTTACGTGAATATTTGGGTGATTTTATGTACTCCTTGATGTGTTCGAAAGTTAGAAATTTCGTACTTTTGCACTTAGATTGGTAGGCGAATCTCGGTTAAACTAAGGTAGGTAGAGAATGAAAAAAAATAGAAAATAAAAATAAAAAAAATAAAAATAAAAATAAAAATTTGGACCTTCGATCGAATTTGGGGTTGCTTTGAAATTCGGGTAAAAATTCGGGTCAATTTGAAAATTCGGCGAAATTTAAATTTTGGGCCTTTTTCAAAATCTGGGCTTTGTCAATTTGGGCTTGACCGAATTGGACCAAGCTGAAATTCGGGAAGTTAAAATAAATAAACGGCGAAAGGAAAGAGAGTCGAACGATATAAAATTTTTAAAATACGGGGCTTGTATACAATTCTGAAAATGAGACGAGGACGTAGAGAAGCGTGGGTTATTTGTAGAAATTTAGGAAGAGAGACGAGGACGTAGAGAAAACATGATAGAGTCGATGCATAACGATTACATAACTGAAAATTATATTACAGCTCGAATAAAAAAAAACATATAAGATAAAACATCGACGACGTTTGGGAAGTTTTGCCGGCGTCTTCTTCCAATATGCTGAACAAGATGCGGCTTCCCATGACTTAACCTTTCACAAATTAAACGCAAGTGCAGTGGGTGGCAACCCACATCACAAAAATGGCGATTGAAGCGAAGAGCAATCCCAAAAGAAGGAGTAACTCAAATTTAAGCTTTTCGAGATTTTCCCTCCAAAAAGGTTCCTGAGGAACATCCTCATGATCCGCATTTCCTCCAAGATTATACATTGCGAAGATTAAATGATGTGGTTGGAGAGAATTGTGTTGTGGTGCAAAATAATGCGCATCGAGTACCTATTTATAGGCGTGAGTGAAGCGAAGGATAAGCAGCATTAATTTCGAGTTTTCTTCGAACGCTCTATAAAGATAAACTTCATAAATTTCGAGATCAAATTTTTCTTCGAACGTCGTAATCTCGATTTGAGAGATCACGCGCAGGAAGAAAATCACATTGACTATTATCACAAAAATCCAATCCAAAATCTCGAGGAAAGATGTTGATGTCCATTATGACAAAGAAATTGTGCTCACGTCTAAATCAATGATGTAATTACATGCACAGCTTAGACTACGCTGTTGCATCAATAAAAAAAAATACGGCGAGCTAAAGAACAAACACTGCTGAACTTCAGCCTATGTCCACGCATCAACCGAGCTTCCTTTCTTATTGATCACAACACGAAAGTTACAGATCTCTATCCCTTCTACAACTCTTGTGTTTTCACCTCACGGTGATTTTCGCTCTAAAAGGAGTTGCATGCTCGAGAAAGTGAACTGGGAAATTTGATAAACCAGAAATCATGTTTTAAGTGAGAGTCCGCGATCTATCTTCACCGCGCATTTTATCCGATCGAATACTCCACACCACGTGGTCTTACATTTCCGCGTGTTAGAGCAAGAATCGCAAGCGACTCTATAAGTGAAATAGCACCTTCACTATCATCCATCCGATCCTTGATCCGACGCTCATAATTCACTAACCTCTTCATTCACTGCCTAAGCATTTCAGCCGTTGACCTCTTCGCGCGATATTCTACGAACATAATTAAATCTTTAGTTTTCAAATCATGGTCATTTGATCGCGCGCCCTCTTAGATCCAACGACAGCTACACATCATGACAATAACGGTGAAGAAAGCTAGACTTAACTTATGAAGAACGTTCCAATTAAGTGGACGGAAGCTTGTGAAGAGAGTTTCCAGGAGTTGAAGAAATGGCTGACAACAGCTCCTGTTCTTGCAATCCCCTCTGGTACCGAAGGATTCTCGGTATACAGTGAAACCTCTAAAAGAATGGCTTGGAGATGCGTGTCGATACAGAATGGAAAGGTGAATGCATAAACCTTCCGACAACTCAAACCGTACGAGAAGAATTATCCCACACATGATCTGGAACTCGCAGCCGTGGTGTTTGCCCTAAAAAAAATAATAATAAAAACAAATCTGGCGACACTATCTGTATGAGGAACGATGTGAAATTCTTTACGGATCACAAAAGCCTAAACTACTTCTTCATGCAGAAGAAGTTAAACATGAGGCCAAGGCGAGGGCTCGAGTTAGTAAAACACTACGACTGTGTGATAAATAATCACTCAGGCAAAACGAACGTAGTTGTAGATGCTTTTAGCCATAAATCGGTAAATACATACATGTGTCAACTCGGAGTGAAAATAATCAACTTCGGGAGATCAAAACGAAGCTGGCAGCATTGACTTTGAAACCAACGCTGTTAGAACAAATCGTTGAGGCACAAAAGAAAGATAAACTATATCTAAAAGAAAATCCAGGCGAAACAAGGTGGGAATGTTCCGTCGGAGTTCGAATTTCGAGACGACGAAATCATACAATCCCAGGGTCGTTTATATGTGCCACCCAATGAAGAGATTTGTCGAACTGTAATGACGGAGGCGCATACGACAAACTACTCGATACATCCCAGAACAACAAAAACGTATCGAGATTTACGAATGAACTATTGGTGGCCAAGAATGAAGAAAGATATAGTTGCCTTTGTACAACGGTGCTTCACATGCCAACAAATTAAGGCAGAACATCAAAGGCCTGCGGAAATGTTGCAAACTTTGACGACTCTCGAGTGGAACTGGGACCATATCACTATGGACTTCGTCGTCGGGTTATTAAAAAAAACCGAAAAGGGTCATGATGCAATTTGGGTAATCGTCGACAGATTGACTAAATCGGCCCATTTCTTGCCAATCAATTAAACCTATTCCATGGAGAAGTACGCAGAGCTGTACATACAAGAAATTGTGAGACTCCATGGGATCCCAATTTCAATTGTCTCGGATCGGGATTCGAGGTTTCTATCCCAATCTTGGGGGAGCTTATAAAATGCCATGAGGACAAAACTGTCTTTCCGTACCGCATATCACACTCAGACGGACGAACAGTCTGAAAGAGTAATTCAGGCGCTTGAAGATATGTTGAGAGCGCGCATTCTGGATTTCCAGGGAAGTTAGAGCAAATACCTCCCACTGATCGAGTTTTTCTATAACAAAAGCTATCAAGCCACGATCGGGGTGATGCCTTACGAAGCCTTATACAGGCGTAAATGTTGATCCCCAGTTCATTGGGATGAAATTGGCGAGAATGCGTTGTTAGGTCCCGAAATGGTTCGTGAAATGACTGAAGCTGTGAAATTCCAGGGAAAGGATGCAAACGGCCTAAAGTCGTCAGAAAAATTACACAGTCAAAAGACGAAGGCCGTTGGAATTCAAACAGCGCGATCAAGCCTTTCCGAAAATTTCGCCAATGAAAGGCGTAAAACGTTTCGGAAAGAAAAGGAAGTTGATTCTGAGATATATCGTACCTTTCATAATTGTGAAACGAGTTGGAGAAGTGACGTACCAATTCGAGTTGTCCACATAGCTCGCACAAATCCATGATGTCTTCCATGTGTCTACATTATGGAAGTACGTCCTAGACCCGAGCCATGTAGTGCAGGGCAAATCATTTCATCAACAATTGAAGCCGGACTTGAGCTATGGAGAGAGGCCGGTGGAAATTTTGATGTACGAGGTGAAATGCCTCGAAATAATAATATACTCCTCGTAAAGGGTCTTGTGACAGAACCAAGTATTGGAAGAAACCATTTGGGAACGAGAAGACGAAATGAGAGAGAAGTACCCCAAGTTATTTCCCATACTGTAATTTCGGGGACGAAATTCTCATTAGGGGGGGAGGATGTAATACCCGTAAAATTTATACAGGATTACTTCAATAATATTCGAAATGTACGGAATCGAATTTCTAACAGGAAACGATTTCTTTTCGAAACGAGCCCAAAATTTACAATTGGGCCCGAAAAATTTAAATGGACCAAAAATTTATTTATGGGCCAAATGAAGAAAATAATGGCCCAAAATAAAAGGTTTGAAGTTGGGTCCTTTAATAAAATTTAATTGGGCCAAAAACAAGAAGTGAAAGCCCAAATAAATAAATAATTTGAAATAATAATAATATATAATTAAAATGGCCTCATCATCACCTAAACAACACACCAAAACCTAGTCCTCTAAAAACAAAACCTAATCACCTAATGTAAAATAAAAAAAAAACCAACTAAATATCTAAAATCAAAACCTAATCACCTAATACTCCATGAGGACATCTATAAATAGAGGAAGAGAGGAAGAGTTAGGAGGAGAGAGGAAAAGAGAGGGAGAGGCTGAGAGAGAGAGAGAGGAGAGAGGGAAAGAAAGAAAAAGGGAGAAAGAAGGGAAGGAAAAAAAAAAGGGAGGAAAAAAAAAAAAAAAAAAACCGCGAACACGTGGAGGAGCTCGGGATTGAAGTTCGTGGGTCGGGATCAAGTAAAAAATAACCGTAACGTAGTCTCTACGGACGTAAGGTAGGTGAAGATCACCTACATACGTAAACAATATTAGGATTTGTGAATTTTACGTGTATTGCATGTTATTCATCGAATTCTTCGTGTTTATGTGATAATAATAATTAGCTTACATGAATTTTTCGTTGGTTAGCTTAGGGAGCATGAGATTGAGAAATTTTAGAACTATGAATATTTGGAAATAGGGATAGAGGACTTTAGATTAAGAGGATAGAGCAAAACTAGGGGAGAATTAGGGTTTTTAGGGTTTTCTTTATCCATTTCGGCCAAGAGGTTCAAAAATTCATATCTGACAATCTAGACCTCGGATTACAAATTCCTTTTGAAAGAATTAATATTTGCAAGTCCTTTATGTGTGGTAAAAATTTCAGGTCCATCGGACATCGTTTACTTTGTGATCATTGAGAAATCCGAAACTGTCGCAAAACAGCCGTATAAAATAGTTATTTTTAAAATTTTGGGACTTAATCGAAATTTTACAAAATCCAGGGAGTCTGTGTTGTAAAATTCATTAGAGGGGATTAAAAATTTTGTTGGGGTTATTAATTAAATATTTAGAAATTTTTGGGGCTTAAATAAATAATCATTAAATTTGGTTGGGGTCAAAATTAAATATTTAGAAATTTTTGGGGATTAAATAAATAATCTACAAAAATTGGTTGGGGTTAAAAATTGAGTTTTTGAAACTCGCGGACTAAAATTAAATATTATAAAAATTTGGTTGGGGTGAATTGTATAAAGATCGGAAGTTTATGAAATTAAATAAATAATAAAATTTTGGTTAGGGATCTATATGATTGCAGAATTCCCGAGGAAACTAGATAAATATTATTATTAAAGTCAATTGGGGCCTTTGCGCAATTCTTCGGAAATTCCGAGGTATTAAATAAATATTAAATATTTCGGTCGGGGTTTAATTATAAAATTTCGGAAAAATTTCCAAGTACCAAATAAATATTAAGTATCTCGGCTAGGGTTAAATGGAGAATTTTCAAAAGTCTTGGGGCTAAATAATTATTAAAAATATTCGGCTGGGGATTTTCAAAGGTTTCGGAGCAAAAATTGTAATTTCTGAAAATTTGATATAGTGCTGAAAATAATTTTAAATTTGGGAAAGTTGATATTTTGGAACTTAAACTAAAGCTGGCGTTGGGGTGAAATCAGAGTCGTGAGGTAGAAAGAATTAAACTTAGAACTTTTAGTATAAGATCGAGAGGGAGTTCGGTGGTTACGGTTTCGGGCCGATTAAAAATCGGAACGCGGGCTTTTGGCCCGAATTATTTGTTATGTGTTGATTCTTGGAATCGGGCCGAGCTGATACCTCAGGCCGATATGTAATATTGAGTAAAGGATATGTTATATGTTGCATTTTTATTTGCACGGCATTTGCATACACGTGTTACGAGGGGAGTGCGGAGTTGTGAGAGTATTGTACGGAGAAGTGAGTGAGATGGTTTATGAATGAGAAATGGTAGATGAGTTGTATGAGTGAGGTTAGGACTAAGGCGCACTTTATATGGAGGGAGTGGGGCCTCCCGAGCTACTGACCCCTTGTGGGGAGTGGGGCCTCCCGAGCTACGGACCCCTGCGCGCGCGTGTTGCCTTTAGGGGTGTGAGAGCATTTGCATTGCATGTTTTCATCTACTGGGAAAAAGCTCAGGGTTTACGTATGTAGGTGAGGCGGCTGATGGCGGTGACTCCACGGTCTTTTGAGTGCGGGGCAGTACATGGAACGAGACCTGTGGAGTATTTTCAGTCATGTTTCGGGCTTCGGTCTAATACAATAATGTTTGTGTTGTAAAACATTTTTTATTTACGGGTTTAGACTTTTGGGCTTCGGCCCAGTACTTGAATATTATTATGTAATAAAAAGTTTTTATTAAATGGGCTTTCCGCTGCATACGCTGCGTAAAACCCGCCAAAATACGTATTTAAGAAGTAGGGTCGTTACACCACCACTTTTTTCACCCATATGTATGATATCGTGAAAATCCCCTCCAATAAACCAGCAGGGCCCCCATTTAACCTTGGACTGTAGTAGATATTTTCTGAATTGTTTTCATCATATTGGGATCAGTGCTTGCCTAAATGAAGATTGCCCAAAATTGGAAGCGGGATTCGTTCGAGGTACACATCTGCTCCACATAGAAACTAGAACTATGGATCTCAAGGACTTCGATGTTGCTGGACCAGCAGGTAAGTAATCCAACTCTCAAACCCTGAGGTTCAGCACACTGAACATCTTCAGTTGCCTACAAAAAGTCTCAACAAAAGGTTTTTTCTTCTTTAATTCACTAACAAACATAAAATCTGGAAGGTGGAATCTGACTGATTCCTTTAGTTGGAAAATTGTAGAGGGGCCTCCCAAACCTCTACAATTCCACACCACAGCTCCCACTGATCAGGTTGGGCCCATTTCTGGCTGGCCACCTCCACCATGATGTTTGTGTCATTTGCACGATCCTGATTCTGTTTTTTGTCTCTTTATTCTGCTCTTCTTCCAAGTCTCTACTTTTTTCCAGTTATCTTCCTCTTTTTAGTTGTGTTTAGGAGGGAGTTGTTGTGGGGTTTTGAATCAGTAGGGAATGCTTGCCAAGATTGGCTATTTTTTATTGGTTCTTGTTGATTTTCCTTCGGTATTTGATTTCCTTGGTAATGTCTTTAAGTGGAGTGTTTTCAGTAGGTACATGTAGAAGATTATCTGATTTGGTTGACAGTTTTTTGCATGGAAGGGGATGGGTATGTGTCTCAGATTTTTGTTCTTGGGAATGAAAATCAGGCGCGTAAGAGGGTTCATGAGGAATTGTAATTGGGATGGCAATATGATTGGCTGAGGTACTATTTGTTAAGTGTGGTGTGGAATGTTTGATGGGTGCACTAAGGGACTGGGTTTGTGGCCATGGTGTCGAGTTGGTCTTGATTCAAGTCAGAGTGCCTCGATTGCAAATTTTTTCCTTCTTCGGATGCTTGCCTCTCATAGGGTGCATGTGGATTTAAATCAACAACCTCATTTCTTTTGTACACATCTGCTCTAATCCATGAGCCATATTGTCCTTCATCAATCTTGTTCTCCGTGTCATCAGCCTTTCGGTTGAGACAATTTTTCTCCCCATGTCGAACTCTACCACAGTAGTAGCAAAAATTGAGGAGTTGCTTGTATTTAGTCAATACAACCTCTTGCTCATTAAGACTGATGATGCCCCTCTCATTAGAGGTCGGTTTAAGTCGACGCTAACTCTAAGCTTTATGTGCCTCCCCAGACTACTACCAGAATCAGGTATAATTGTGTCATGCTGCTCAAACATTTTACCAAATTTTTTCCGGGTTGCTTTTGACATCCATTGTGCTGGAAGATTCCACACTTGAACCCATATTTCAGCTGAGTGAAACTCCAAATCATGCACATTTAGAGACTCTGACCATTCTTTTAAAATCAAATACTGTTGGTCAAATGACCATTGTTTTCCCAGCAATACCTTCTTAGCCTCTTGCAATTGGAAAATAAAGTAAAAGAGGTTTTTGCTGATTTCTCTTATGTGGAATCCTTCCGAGAGCTCCAAGATGTGGGCTAGTGTCTTCTTCATCCTAGTGTAGTTTGCTTTTTTGTCTCCAAATATTCGCCCTACTAAATTTCTCCTACACTCCTCCAAACTGCAGTCAACATCTTGCTCCTCTAACTCATTCCCTTATCCTCCTCTGCTGTCATCTTGAAATGTCTAATTCAATGTGCGAAACGTTTTATTTTGGTTTTGCGATGAAAACTGCGTGCATAGTTGCAGTTAGTTAACGAGATATGAAATCATTTAATAACGTTTTTGCTTTGGACATACATTACATTCATTCATTCATTCATTCATTGTCTAAGACGCGACAATATCTCACGGACACCACCCAAGTATCGATCTAGAGCTACTTTTTTACAGGAAAACAAAAAAACCTTAAATCAATCCATCGAAACATCAAACCTCTCTATTTATCTTGAAATGCAAATCACGAAAGCAGTAGAAACAACCCAAAACGAGAAAAGGAAAAAAAATAAGAATCAATCGACAAGGGAAATGAACAGAAAACAAATAAATAAACCCATCACTAGCAGCAGAGTATCAATTCCTCAGAGTCTAAAAGCCTCATCAAAATTGTCTGAACCCAAACACAGCGCTCTTTCTGACACTCTTATTAGTATTCACACCATTGACGATCGCATTACCAGCGGCACGAGCCAACCCTTTGAGCTCATCGATATTAGCATAGCTCTTACGAGACATCACCGCCGCCCCAACACCACATCTCTTCTCATCGGAGGCCACCGCCGACTTACTACCACCGCCGCCCACCATTTTCACGTACATTCTCCCACTCTTCATCGCCGGCGGAGTCACGGAGGACCTGTTCGACGGCGACGCTGCGGTGGGCTTGCGATTCTCCTTGCGAAGAAAGGACGAATAATCAGGCACCGACTGAGCCACGACTGAAGAAGGGCTCGCCGTCGCCCTATTGTTGGGCCTCTTCGGCGGCGTGGCGGCGCTGCAGCTAAACTTCACTTGCTTCTTTTGTGGGGTTAATACAGAGCGGTTTTCCGGCGTTTCATTCGCCCGCGGGCATCCTTCGGCGCAGTTCTTGGTCCGTAGCCGTTTGTCTCTGAGATCGGAGTACTGTTTGTATCTTGGGCCTCTCCAAACTTCGTAGGTTTTGTTCGAATCGAATAACTGAGATTGTAAGAGTGATTTGGGGTCGAGGACGAGGTGTAGGGATTTGAAGGTTTGGTCGTTTTGAAGCAGAGTTGTGCTCATCGTCTCTGCCATCATTGTCGTTGAAGAAGGAGAGATTCGATTTACTCTGCTTTTGGAGTGGAGTCTTACAACGGTCTGATTAAAGGAAGGAAAGGTAAAGAGGCCACGAAAATTATTTTCTTTTTTGTTCCAACGTTCTTATTTAGTGGGGCCGACGCTAGACTTGAACATTTGCTGAAGTAAAAGATGAAAGAGGGAATTTTCTGTCGTGCCTTAGTAAATTTTTAATTTTCTGTTCAGGCCCTAGCACAAAATGAATAAGTTTAAATGACCTACATTATGTAAAAATTCGACTGAAGGACCAGAAAATATGGTTTGACGATCCGTTGTGATTTATGCAGTTTTCATCTGTTTTTTAGTGTCCTTTGTAATTTTCGTTCTTTTTCTCCCGATCCATTGGTTGTATACAGACTGCGTTATAACAATATATGAATCGTTATTTCTAATGTAGGATGCGGTATTTTTGTGTGACTAATTGTTATTTACTAGAAGAGATGTGTCATACGTCGCTAAGTGATTTGGAAAAAAAAAATGTTCAGCTCCGGCAGCCTGTGGCAGCCGAGAAGCAGATAAGCAGCTGAGAAATCGAGCTTGAAGATTAGCTCGCTCGTTGGAGAAGACTATGACAAATATTTGTAAATTTTGCATCTGTTAGGGGGTAAATATGCCATATCGTATAGTTTTAGTGTTTTTCTCTCAGAATTTTGAAAAGTAGGTCCTTAATACTAAGTGAAACTATATTGGGGTCTGAACACTATTTAAAAATGTTAACAGGGCATGACACGTAATTAACCCAAGAATAAATGGGGATAGTAAAACTAAAATATGTTGCATCAGATCCTTTATCAATCAAGTGACTAATTAATTAAAGAGTAAAGTTATTTTGCTGAATACTTCAAAGAAGTTACAAACATATTTGCCGCCCTTGCTGGGAAATTCATATACATACATTTGGGATTAGTTTGAGTGGCTTTCGTTTTCACGAGGATTTCAATAATGAATTTAATAAGTGGGATGTTGATGTGATCAATATATTTGTACAATGAGCCATTTACGGTCTAGGTTATCCCAAGATAAATTTTGTCTATTGTAATTGATATGGACATAAATTAGGCAGGCGAAATAATGAAATTAAGGAAATAATCTAAAGTAAGGTAAAACTTGATAGAAATTGGAGTTTTAGGAAAATAGGGAGATAAAAACATGAAATAAGACTTTTAGGGACCTCCGAAAGACTTTCGGGGACCTCCGGCAGACTTTAGGGAGCTAACAACAGGAAAAAATATTTTGGGGATCTCCGACAGATTTTAGGGAGCTAACAACAGGTGCTCGGGACCTGAGGAACCCCATGGCAGCTCCCGAGGACGAACGAAGCTTCTCTAACACGCTACTAATGAAGAGATATTGTAAAAAGAGAATCCAATGAAAGTGTCGCGTGTCCGATCAAGAGAGGGCTGCTCCACTGCAGAAAGCTGCCAGCTGACCACTGTTCGCTGAAAGGACTGCAGACTGAACAATGCTGTCATGACTGATGGCCTATCTCTATTGCGTTATCCCAGAAGGTCCCATCCCTAGGAATTCTGGGATGTGAGCCAGGCCAGACTAACTGATGTCCCTAACAGCACAGAGCTACGTCGTACCTCCGAAAATCAGGATGCCATTGGATTGCTTGATGAAAAAACACTATAAATAGAAGGCTTCGCCCTTTTATCACAAGCCAACATATCTTAAGAAAATCTCACTCTCACCACGAAAAACACTTAGAAAACTCACAGTTCTTCCATTTTCATGTATTCAATAGAGAGAAAATAGAGGATTAAGTGTGTATATTCAAAAGTAATAATGAGAAGTGTTGAATGCGGTCCGTGGACGTAGGATTCAAACGAATCCGAACCACGTAATCCCTTGTTCTTTCTTTTTACGTCTTTATTATGTCTCGTTTTACGTCCTATCACATGCGCAACTAGGTCCGCACCACTAGCGACCTGCACGCATGGTTCTGAAACCGAGTTTTCGAACCGGACCAGAAATTTTAGTGGTTTAAGGTTTAATGGTTTAACCGGTATAAAACCGGACTCAAACCGGAGTCAAACCGGTATATCTAAATATATCTAATATGTTTCTGTGATTGAATCAACCAAATAATATAGGTTAAATAGATGTTTATTTAGTAACCTTTTTTCTATATTAGAATTTGTATTGGTAGTTGAATTAATTATACCAGGGACTACAGAAATTAAAACTATAACATTTGGGGTCAAATATAAATAAAAATAAAAAACATGGTCCATTATATAATTAGAAAACAAAAACTATATGTTGATTATAAGATTCGAACCCAGCCCACACAAATAAAGGCCCAAGACTCTACCACTGGACAACTTTGATTGATCTTTAACTTCGTCCGTTTATTTTTCTTACACGGTAAATTTCGTTTTTAGTTTTTTTCTAAAATAAGCTCAACCGGACCGAAATCGGACCGGATTTCCGGCCGGTTGCCGATTTCCGGACGGAACCGGCCGGTCCGGTCCGGTTTTTAAAACCTTGCCTGCACGGACCTCAAAAAATCCATGCCTCCCACTTTCTTCTACGTCCCCAAACAGGCCCAAATACGTCCAACGTCCCAGACACGTCCCCAACACGTCCCCAAACATGTCCCTTCAGTCTCTTTACAAATAAGCACCTTACGCACGCCCTACAACTTTGTAATAATCGATTCTCTGGCTACATAAATTTCCCCACATATATAAAATTTCTTTGTTTGTGATAGCCCCATATCAGTAATATTGTTCAGTTTCGAAAAATCTCTATTGGGATATATCAGAGACAAAGCCTCGCTATTATAAACCATCAAATCTAAGATAACTCATTCCAACAGAGTTGGCTGTAGAATACACTTTGTAATTGTGCTTTGATCTCAGTAGCTGTCTTCGTAGATTGTGGCTTTTATTGTATTTGTCCTTAGTTTAGGACTTAGCTTGTTATTTATACCAAGTATGTTTGGTATAAATACTTGTACAAACATTGACGTTAATAGAGAATTTTAGTCAATTGATCCGAAAGGCATGCTAATCAAATTCTAGAGATAGAAAATCAGAATCCATTCTCTCACTACACGAAAATCTCTCTCGAAAACGAAATGTTTTCGATCGAAATCTAATTTTTCATAATTCTAAAGGATTGCCTTAGATTTCATATCTAGGATATAGGAGTTGATAAACAAGGACCTAACAGTTGGTATCAGAGCAGATTCATTCTGTTTTGAATCGAAAATTGTTAGAATTGGATCGAAATTCATTTATGTTACTGTTCCATCGAAGAGCAGTTTGGCGCAAAATTCAATTTCGATCTAATAGTTTAAATTCTGTGCTTATCTGTGTTGAATTTGATGTTTTTGTGCTGCATAAGTAGCTTAAATCAATCGGGAATAGATCGGTAGTTATCAGAATCATGATTTAGGCTGAATTTTTTATTCTATGATTTTACTGTTTGCGCGATGAACAGTGTGAACGTGTTCTGATTTTTGCAAAATTGAATATTATTTGCTTTGAACATGTTTAATCTTCTGTTTGTGAGTAATCGGCAGCTGATTTCGAGCATATACCTGCAATTTCATCGATTAATTTTCAGTATCTGCTTGAATTCAGTGTTAGATCGTATTCTGTGACTGCTTGATTAATTTTAATTTTTCTCGCTAAGTTCTTCGATCAGGATTAATTTCTCGATCGAAAAACTACGTGCGAAAAATTTTTCAATTAGGAATACTGATTTACTACTGAAGCCGCTGTTGTCAAGAGCGTTTTTAGTAGAACCTTTTTTCGAGCTTTAAATATTTCGACGAGAATTGACGATTTTGACCCCGCGCAAATCTTATTCTCTCGAAAAACTTTTCGGTCAGACATTTCGTGTTTGACTTAAGGATTTTTACTTGTAAAAATTTTTTCGGTCAACATATTAATTTTGACTCAGCGAGAAACTCCATTGGGTATTGTTTCTCGACGACCAAAATCAATTGACGCATCGAAAAACTTTTTCGACCGCCGGATTTCGATCAAAAATTTTCAAAATTCAATTTGACAGAGGATATATAGTAGGTTGGACTACCTTTGGACCGAACTGGATCTGATTGTTTACAGTCTGATAACTGGACCGATAGGTTTAACAACGCCACGTATCATCTAAACTTTTTTTTGATTGAAAATCTAGCGCAAAATTGAAACTGTGTACTCGAGAAGTCAACTTCTCGAGTCAATATTTTGAAAAAGTCTACATTTGATTTTCGGTCAACAAATTTTTCGACGATTAAAATTTTCGATCACCAAACTTCACGAGTCAATTTGACGATTGAGTTCACTCGTTAAACAGTTTTTAATCGCAAAATTACAATCGAATCAAAATTTTATTTTCGCTCGAAATTTTTTTCTTGAACAGTACTTGGCGCGCAAAATCAGTAACACTATTCTTAGTCAACGAAAATTACTTTTGATCAAACTTTAAAGATTGAATAAAAAATAATTCTCGATCATTCTTTTAAAATCAAACGCTACTAACAACTTTGCTACTTGTGAAGCACGTCACATCATTCTTCTAATCATCAAAATAATAAACGAAGATCCTACATCAACTCAAGAAAAACAAGAAACGGATGCTTACCTCTTGGTAATGACAACCGTTCCTCGATTCTCAAGAGAGGCGAATACACAATATGGCGAAGCCGCTTTCTGAATTTTATAGAGCCAAACGATCGACGACCTTTTCTTATCACTCGAGCAAGGTCCAGCTCAGTTCTGGGTAAATGTACCCGGTGACAACGTTGCTAATCCTCCAATTCCTGCCTCTAGACGACTCAAAGAGCCTAGAGAATACACAGCAGAGGAAAGAGTGAGAGCTAAGGCAGATCTGATAGCCAAGAACACTCTAATGCAAAGCATCCCAAGCGACAATTATCGCCAGATCGACAGCACTCCTACAGCTAAGGGAATGTGGGATGAGTTGCATAAGATGATGCAAAGGACAGAAGTCGCAAGGCCAAGAAGGCTAATATTCTCGCAGCTTACGACTTCTTCAGAGCTAAACCCGAGGAATGCTTACATGATCTCTATTAGAGATATCTCACACTCTTAAATGAGATGAGGAAAATCGAAAACACGACGCCTAACATGGAAACAAACATACGATTTCTTTCCTCTCTGCCCTCAGAATGGAAGAAAATATCCACTTAAATTAGACAAAACAAAGATCTTGAGGAGTTGGATATTCACGCCATGTTTGACAATCTCGCTCAACACGGGGAAGATATACGCGAGATTCAGAAGGAGCAGAAGGGCAAACTTATAGAAGACACGGTTGCCCTAGTCTCAGAGAAGAGAAGCTCTAAACCATGCAAAGAGAAGACCATCAAGTCTCCTACCCCCTCAGAGTCTGAAGTCGAATTAGACTCAGACATGGAGCCAAACATGAAATTGCTAGGAAAGCAGTTGGCCCTCATTGGAAAATGTTGAGCAAACAAAAATTCAAGAAGAAGTCCTCATCATCAGCCAATCGACTTCGGACCTCAAGCTCAACAAAGAACGTACACCTGAGACCTCCGAAGTCAAGAACATCAAAGAACCAACCAAGTGCTTTAACTGCAGAAAACCAGGTCATTATGCCAGAGAATGCACTCTCCCAAAGAAGAGAGATGCCACCTACTACTCCAGGAAGCTTCAACACACAAAACAAAGGGAAGTTGGAGTGGCTCTAATGGCAGAACAAGACCACTGGCTCGAGGATACGTCTAGCTCAGAAGAAGAGAATCTAGCCCTCATGGCCCGCTTGGACGAGAACTCGACGCGGAAACTCCAACCAAACGGACGAAGAGCAGGCATTCGAACCTTCTGAGGAAGTAGCTTCTCCTTCCACATTATTGACCATGTTAGAATCGTATAAAAAAGAATACACTAACATGAAACATGAGCAGAAAAACATAAAGGAAGTAGAGAAGAAACTATCTAAGTCTCAAGAGAAAATCATTAGTCTCGAATCAAAACTTAGGAGCTCTAGTACAAAAATAGAAGAACTTACTAAGAGCCTACATTTTAGAGAGACTACAAAACCTCCGATAGAGCAAATAACGAAAAAATTAAGGAACTAGAAGACAGGCTAGAAAATAACAATAATTATTTAGTTAGAAATCTCAACGAGAAAGCTAACCTTAATTGTAGGATAACGGAAGCATCTACTAAGATCACCAACCTAGTAACCGAATTAGCTAAATCAAATATTAAGGTTTGTGAACTTTATGAGAGATCTAGATGCCTGTAAAGCTGCCAAATTAACAGTAGAAAATAATTTTATTCTATTAGGAGAAGAGCGTAAGAAGCTATATGCTAAAGTTAAGAAATTAGAGGATCTTCTGGTAAAAAGGGACAAACTGATCAAACAATATTCTTGAATCAACCGTGGACCAAGAGTTCTATGACTATAAATTTGGCTTAGGCTTTGAGAACCTACACTGCTTGTCAAAAGTTGATTGCAAACAACTTTACGATGTCAAGTACATGGGTTTAGGATTAACGAATCTCATTGTCTTTACTAACGCAAAGGAAATAGATGGCTTAGAAGAGGCCAAGAGAAAAGCCAAAACTAGGGTTGAAATCCCCTTCTCCTACACCGAGTTGAATCAAAGCTACAAACTAGGGATCTTTCCAAGGGTTGGAGCCTTGAGTCAACTCACCTTCAAGAAGATCATTCTATAATAGGGGAAGCACAATATCATCATTCTAAAAATTCTCTCTACATACCCTCTATCGTTAAGAAAATAGAGGGATTAAGAGCTTCTTTGGAAAAAGAAAGAGAGGATTTTGAAGCTGAAAAGGAAAATTTTTTAAAAGAGATGGGGAATCTCAAAGATTCATCCATCTCACAAACTATTTCTCACGCATCTCCCTCAAAAGATAACATCATTCTGAAAAGCGTGAAGGAAGAAAAGATGCCTTCACCTAAACCAAAATCCAAGAAACATATTTCTAAAAATATTATTTCTAATCTTGTCTCTACTACGTCTACAGGGAGCGTAGTGACAGAGCCTAAGGAGTCGAAGGCAAGAGTGTCTAGAATAAAAATAGAGAAGGGACATGTAGATTTAAATACTTCCAACGTCCGCCCTTCTTCTGTAAAAATAAAAGATACTCGTAGAAATAAAAGAACCATTTCTTCGCTCCAAATAATTGCTTCCACGTGCTCTCTTCAGCCTACAACTTTTAGAAGCACCAATTTCGAAATCGGCTCTACGTGAAAAATTAAAAATAAACATTCTAAAACAAATGCATCAAGAATGACCCGTAGGAAACAAGATCCAGCCATAACAAAAGGCTTATACCGCTATTCATGCTTGTTCTCACCTAACGTATCTTGTGAAGATCGAATCCCCCAAGCACATTAGGAGATTATCCAAAGAAAAAATCTTTTCCTCGGTCAAGCCTAACAAAGCATTTGTTCGTGCTGAAATTAACCTTCCCTGTCAGGTTCAACCCAAATGGGTTCCTAAGTCTCCGCCCAAAAAGATGAAAGCCAAAAAGGCCTTAGAAATAGAAGTCTATAATAGATAGTTTCTCTTTTTTAGTGATTTCTCCTTTTCGATTTGACTTATCCTTTTTAATTTTGACTTCTCAAGGTCAACAAAATCAAAAAAGAATAGGCATTTTTATTCTCATTGTTAATTGTTTCATGTTGCCATTCCTTCGGGATGTTACTACGTATTTCGTTCTTGTGTTTAATCTTTCTCGATTCGAAATCATAATTGATTTATTGGATTGGTTTATTAACGGTGTTCGGTCAGAATCCTTTTTTGACTTTCCGCCATTGATTCCACTATCATTAGTAAGGAATAATGGAATAATTCTTCTTCTGCTAGGGCACACCCACATCAACCTTTTCGACGTTGACTTGGGTTGTTAAAGCTTCAACTAGTACTAACTTAGGAACCACATCTGAACCAACATCTAAATCTGCTAATCTGAGAGGACCCATTTATAAGTGGGTACCTAAGCTCTCTAATTTGTTTTTGCAGATCCATCAGGTGTGGTACCTCGACTCTGGTTGCTCCACACACATGACGAGAAATCAAGAGCTGCTGAGCAACTACCAAGACCGACCAAATGGAAAAGTCAGATTTGGGAACAATGACTCAGCCCCCATTCTAGGATTTGGGGAAATCATTCTGATGCATCTGACAATAAAATATGTCTCCTATGTTGAAGGTCTCTGCCATAACTTGTTCAGCATAGGGCAGTTCTGTGATAAAGGATTCCAGGTGGTCTTTCTAGCGGACCGGTGCAGAATATTGGACAGTCAGGACAAAGAACTCCTCCAAGGACTTCGGAAATCTAACCTTGACACTATCAAAACCTGACTTCCGTGTGGCCCTCGACAGCTATTTGCCTAATTTCTCATACTGTAATTCAGAGGAACAACTTATGGCATCAACGCATGTCTCATCTCAACATTAAAGCTCTTCAAAGACTTTCAACGAAAAAAGTTGGTTCACTGTCTTCCAACAATAGTATTAGAGAAAGAGCATCAATGTTCGGCGTGCCAACTAGGAAAAATGAAGCAATCATCTCATCACATAAAGCTGATTGCCTCTACTTCACGTCCACTAGAACTTCTATACATGGACCTCTGTGGACCAATACAGCCACAAAGTATCAATGGACGGAAGTACGTGCTCGTTATCGTTGATGATTTCTCTCGCTACACATGGACGAAGTTCCTCCTACCTAAAGATGAGACAGGGGACTTGATTATCAATTTCGTGAACTCGACTCAAAATTTACTGCAGCAAACTATGGAAGTCATCCGAACTGACAATGGCATTGAGTTCAAGAATAAGTACCTCAGTGAGTGTTACGAGAAACTTGGGATTAGTCAACAATTCTCAGCCGCCAAGATGCCTGAACAAAATAGGGTCGTTGAAAGGAAGAACAGGACTCTAGTGGAAGCCGCACGCACAATGATGATTTATTCCTGCCCCCCACAGTTTCTTTGGGATGAAGCAGTAAATACCATCTGTTTCACTCAAAACAGGACGATGATTCACAAGCGCTTTGATAAGACTCCGTACGAAATCATTAACAAGCGGATACCCAACATTCCTTCTTCAACATCTTCGGGTGCAAGTGCTTTGTGGCGAACGATAGAGAAGAACGAGCTAAGTTCGACCCTAAAGCATTCGAAGCCACTTTCGTCGGATATTCTTCAACTTCAAAGGCGTACAGGGTATATATCAAGTCCAACCGCACCATCAAAGAAAGCTACAATGTCACTTTCCATGAAGTGGCAGAAACGGCTTCTGGGCACATCAGTCCAAGACCGGTGCATTACCCGATGGCTTCTGAATACGACAATTCAGAATCCGTTTTCACTGGTGTGTTGGCACAAAACAAACAGAAGATGGCAACTAATCAGGACTCAACGTCAGAAGAAGCTTTGAGACTTGTGTTAGACGATTTAGACTCTCTCTTTGAGCCTGTATATCACCAAGAGACCATCACTACCACACCTTTAGTGGATCCCCCACTCGATCAGCCGATGTACCAAGCTCTTCAAATGTCCCACCTCACCCGATTAGAACTGCCACAGAACACTGAAGAACCAACCTTGGTTTTTGAGGAAATCTCGTCAGAATCACTAAATTGAAGGGCAAAATTTGATTTACCTCAATCTAATGAACATTCGGAGTTTATTGGAAATATTGGTCCACAAATGGCTGATGCATCTACTTCAGCTTTGCCTCACGAGCAAAAGTGGACTCGAGCACATCCGGTTGATTCTTAAGCCAAAACGATCCTACTAAGGTAGCAGACGCACTTCAAGACCCGGATTGGGTAATAGTAATGCAAGACGAAATCAATCAATTCGAGCGTCTCCAAGTGTGACCGTTAGTACGCCGTCCGCATGGGAAAACGATTATCGGGACGAAATGGGTCTTTAAGAACAAGAAGAATGAAGATGGGGAAGTGATCCGAAATAAAGCAAGGCTGGTTGCGAAGGGATATAACCAACATGAAGGCATTTGACTACGATGAAACTTATGCTCATGTTGCCCGGATCGAAGCCATCCGCCTTCTCTTGGCGTATGAGGCCCATAAAGACTTCAAAGTCTACCAAATGGATGTTAAGAGCACCTTCCTCAACGGCGTCTTAAAGGAAGAAGTCTATGTCACTCAGCCAGAAGGCTTCGTTGATCAAGAACATCCCGATCACGTCTATCGATTGGACAAAGCTCTCTACGGACTAAAACAAGCTCCACGTGCTTGGTATGATGTCTTGAGCAATTTCCTCGTATAGTTTGAATTCTTCCGAGGAACGATCGATACGACCCTCCTCATCAAATGGCAAGACAAAGATCTGATGGTCGTCCAAGTATATGTAGACGATATCGTCTTCGGATCAACAAATCCACGGCTCTGCAAGAAGTTTGGAGATTTAATGAAGAGCAAGTTTGAAATGAGTCACATGGGAGAGATGCAATTTTTCTTGGGACTCCAAGTCAGGCAGCTCGATGATGGCATCTTCATAAGTCAGACTAAATACATCTAGGACATTCTGAAGAAGTTCCATCAAGATCAAAACAAGCCTCTTAGCACTCCGATGTCCACTAGCTGCAAGTTGGATGCCGATCCCACAGGAAAAGCGGTCGACATCACACTCTATCGCATCATCATCGGCTCTCTTTTCTATCTCACCTCAAGCCAGCCGGATATTATGTTTGCCACATGCCTCTGGCCCGTTTCCAAGCCGACCCCAATGAATCCCACATGCTTGCGGTCAAACGGATCTTACGCTACCTCAAGGCACCTCCACCCTGCGATTATGGTATCCTAAGGGCACGAATTTCAAATTAATTGGCTATACTGACGCTGATTATGCAGGTTGTCAAATGGACAGGAAAAATACCTTCAGTGGCGCTCAATTTCTAGGCGAAAAGCTGGTCTGCTGGTCATCAAAGAAATAGAACTGCGTCTCAACATCGACGGCTGAGGCAGAATACGTCGTGCACCAGCTGTTGCTCGCAAATGCTGTGGATGAGAACTCAACTTCGTGATTATGGGTACAATTTAAATAATATACTCATCTATAGTGATAGCCAGAGTGCCATTGCTATAACACATAGACATTATATATCATTTTATTAAAGATCACGTAGAAAAAGGCACGATTGACATGTATTTCGTGAAAACGGAGTTTCAACTACCTGACATTTTCACCAAGGCATTGGATCAAAAATGATTCCAATTT
>JAPQWV010002821.1:0-50000 GCA_027422505.1 Craterostigma plantagineum | reverse complement strand
AACACCCGAGTTCGCCAACTTCGGTATCGCGAACTGCCTTCACCCCATGATTCGCGAAATCCTTCCGCACCACGAGTTCTCAAAGTGGGTTCGCGAAACCCTCGATTCGCCAACTATTAGGGTTCGCCGGGTTCGCGGAAGTAGGATTCTCCAAATGAACGTTTCGCGAAGTGTATCTGTTTCGCCAACTACACCCGATTCGCGAACCTCCATTCGCCAATTTGCCCGGTTCGCGAAGTACACTTCACACCATGGACTCGCGATTCTCTCCAATTCGCAAAACTCATCGTATGGCTTAGGGTTTGGGAATTGCTTGACCCGTGATCCTTGGTTTAGTTTGTTCGAGTTCGCAAACTTCGTGCCGCCAATGGTTCGCGATCCCGAGTTCGCGTAGTTCATATTTCACGAACTCAACCCTACCAAAACACTCTCTAATTCTCGAAACACTAACCTTAAAGATCAAAAAGGTTACTTTTTCCAAGAACACCTTAAATATCGAATGAACTCAAAACCCTCGTGGACCTAGCCGAGTCTTACATCGATTACCTTGCCTAATAATTCCTAAACATGACGGTATAAAACTAAAAACACTAATTTTAGGTGAGAATATACCATCAAGGATTAAGATTACACAAACCCTAACAAATGGGGCATTCTCGAGCTTAAAATTCTTGAAGTACTATATTATTTGAACGAAATACAAGGACCCTTTGTAAGAAGATTATACCTATCTCCAAGCTTTCTTGATTTTAGCTTGATTTCTCCTTTCTTCTTTCACTTGAGCTTCGATGGATTGTTCCCAAAATGAGGTTATGGAGTTTGGTGGACTTGAAATGGGTTTTAGATTTTGTTTAGCAAGGAAGATGGGTTTTGACGGAAACATCCCCCAATTCAAGGAGGTTGGTCTCTAAGCCATTTTTAAATGTTTTGGGCCTCAACCCTTAACTTGGCCCATTAGTGTTCCTAACCAACTTTGAGCCTAATTTATTTCTTAGCCCATTTTTCTAAAATCATGGTCCAATTCCTGCTTTGCCTAATTTGCGAAAATCTCTGAATATATTGGGGTCACTTGGTGCAAATTAGTTGCACCAAATTCGCTAAGTCGCCTATGCATGAAATTGCGCACATAATTTACCACGCGAAATCTCACGTAAGTCACATAAGCACGGAATTAACGCACGAGGCACATAATTTTAATTAACATTCACGCAAATTTATTGGCCCTACTATTCACGAGGACCCGGGTGCTACATCCTCCCCCCTTAAAGACGATTTCGCCCCCGAAATCAGCCCGTTTGGAACAACTCAGGATAGCGGACTCTCATTTCATCCTCACGTTCCTAGGTGGCTTCCTCTACTGACTGGTTCCGCCATAACACTTTTACTAGAGGGATCTCTTTATTCCTAAGTCGTTTGGTTTCATGCATCAGTATCTCTACTGGTATTTCCTCGTAACTCAAATCTGGCTTCAACTGTTGATGCAGAGTTTCGTTCACCAGCACGTGGCTTGGGTCAGCGATATACTTTCGCAAAGTTGAAACGTGGAATACATCATGTACTTGCGACAACGATGCTGGTAGTTCCAATTGGTACGCTACTTCACCAACTCTTTTCACTATCTTGAAGGGACCAATGCACCTTGGGCCTAGTTTTCCCTTCTTGCCGAATCTCCTAACGCCCTTCATTGGCGATACTTTCACGAAAACCCAATCATTGACTTCAAATTCTAGCGGTCGGCGTCTCCGATCCGCATAGCTCTTTTGTCTGCTCTGTGCTGTCTGCATCCTTTCTCGTATCTTTGCGATTATTTCTGTCATTTCTTGTACCATGTCTGGGCCTAACATCGCCCTTTCACCGACTTCGTCCCAATGCACTGGGGATCTGCACTTACGCCCATATAAAGCTTCGTAAGGGGCCATTTCAATCGTGGCTTGGTAACTATTATTGTACGAGAACTCCACGAGTGGGAGGTACTTGCTCCAATCGCCTTTGAAATCGAACACACACGCTCGTAGCATCCAGAGTCTGGATGGTCCGTTCGGATTGACCGTCCGTTTGCGGATGGTACGCCGTGCTGAATGACAATTTTGTCCCCATCGCCTTTTGCAAACTCGTCCAGAACTTGGATAGGAATCTTGAATCACGGTCTGATACTATCGACAACGGTACTCCATGGAGTCGTACTATCTCTTGGATATACAGTTCCGCGTATCGCTCCATGGTGAATGTCGTACTTATTGGCAGAAAATGGGCAGATTTCGTGAGTCGATCTACAATCACCCAAATTGCGTCGTGCCCTTTCACATTCTTCGGCAATCCGCTTACAAAATCCATCGTTATGTTGTCCCATTTCCACTCTGGGATTGGTAAAGGCTGCAGCGTCCCTGCTGGCCGTTGGTGTTCTGCCTTAATTCGTTGACAAGTGAGGCATTGACTGACGAATTCGGCTACGTCTTTCTTCATTCCTGGCCACCAGTAGTGTGCTCGTAAGTCTCTATATAGCTTCGTGGCTCCAGGATGTACTGAGTATGGTGTAGTATGTGCTTCCGCCATTATAGTTTTTCGAAGTCCTGCATCATCCGGTACATATAATCTGCTCTTGTAGTACAAGCTCCCGTCGTCTCGGAATACATAGTCTACTGCCGGCTGCTCTGTCTGGGTTCCCTTGATCTTGACATAGAACTCGTCATTTTCCTGAGCTTTCTTGATTCGTTCTAACAATGTCGGTTGAAGGGTCAAAGCTGCTAATCTCGTCTCGACTTCACCAAGTGGCACGATCTCCACTTCAAGTTGTTGGAGTTCCGTGCTTACTGTCTTTCGACTTAAGGCATCCGCTACCACGTTCGCCTTCCCTGGGTGGTAGTTGATCACACAATCGTAGTCCTTCACCAGTTCTAGCCACCTTCTCTGTCTCATGTTTAGCTCCTTTTGGGTGAAGAAGTACTTTAAACTCTTGTGGTCGGTGTAGATTTCGCATCTTTCCCCATATAGATAATGCCTCCAAATCTTGAGGGCAAAGACCACAGCTGCTAGTTCCAGATCGTGTGTAGGGTAGTTCTCGTATTCCTTCAACTGCCGTGAGGCATAGGCCACTACCTTTCCATTTTGCATTAACAAGCATCCGAGCCCATTCTTCGAAGCGTCGCTGTAAATGGAAAATCCACCTATTCCTGAAGGTATGGTCAGTACTGGGGCTGTAGTAAGCCGTTTCTTTAATTCATGGAAACTTCGTTCGCACTCTTTGCTCCATTGAAAAGGAATGTTCTTTCTGGTTAGCTTCGTCAGTGTAGAGGCAATTTTCGAGAAATCCCTTATGAACTTCCTATAGTAGCCCGCTAAGCCTAAGAAGCTCCGTACTTCCGTTACGTTGGTCGACTGCGGCCAGTCATTAATCGCTTCGATTTTACTCGGATCTACCGAGATTCTCGCTCCAGAGATGATGTGTCCCAAAAATGCTACTTGGTCCAGCCAGAATTCACACTTTTTAAACTTAGCGTACAGCTGCTTTTCCATCAGTACTCCAAGTATCACTCGTAGGTGTTGTTCGTGTTCCTCCTTCGTCTTCGAGTAGATGAGGATGTCGTCTATGAATACAATCACGAACTTGTCCAGATAGGCTTCGAACACCCGGTTCATTAGGTCCATGAAGGCTGCTGGTGCGTTGGTCAGCCCAAAAGGCATGACTAGGAATTCGAAATGTCCATATCTGGTATTGAACGCCGTTTTAGGGGTATCGTCCTTCCGGATTTTCAACTGATGGTATCCGACCTCAAATCAATTTTAGAAAACACCGTGGTGCCTTGTAGTTGGTCGAAGAGATCGTCGATCCTGGGCAGTGGATACTTGTTCTTGACTGTCAGCTTGTTCAGTTCTCTATAATCTATGCACAGCCTCATTGAGCCATCTTTCTTCCGCACGAATAGGACTGGCGCACCCCAGGGAGAAAAGCTGGTCTGAATAAACCCTTTCCTATAGGAGTTCGTCTATCTGTTCCTTCAGCTCCTTCAATTCGGTCGGTGCTAACCGGTATGGAGTCTTGGACACTGGTGCAGCTCCTGGCACCAGGTCGATTGTAAACTCGATTTCTCTGTCTGGGGGTAGTCCCGGCAAATCTTCCGGAAATACGTCTGGGAACTCCTTAATTACAGGTATGTTCTTCGACTTTCGTAGGAATGTTTTCCTCTGTCTTCAGTGCAAACACTAAATATGCCTCGCATCCGGAATTGACTAGTCGTTGGGCTTTCAATGCCGATATTCTCGAAATGCTTCTCCCATTCACTGTTCCCTCGAAGGTGAAAGGTTCTTCCCCTTCTATACTAAACGTAACTACCTTACGACTACAGTCTATCACCGCTCCGTACTTTGAAAGCCAGTCCATCCCGAGGATCACCTCGTAGTCGTCTATCGGGATGATTATCAGGTCTACAGGCAATTCCCTACCATATACTACTACCGGGCAGTCCCGCATTATTTGATCAGTACGAGTTGGCATCCCGTTTGGGATCGCCACACTATACTCATAATCCACTCGTTCGGGCGTTACCCCGAGTTTCGTCACGTACTTCAAAGACGCAAATGAGTGGGTCGCCCCAGAATCTACTAAGATGCATGTGAGTGTTCGGTGGATTAGGAGGGTACCTGTCACCACCGCCGGGTTGTTCTCCGCTTCCTCTGAAGTGATGGTGTATACCCGAGCTGGCACCATCTGAGGTCCGGTTTGGCCCCCGGCCTGACTTCCCGAAGCACCTTCCGGGCACTGTCTCACGAAATGTCTCGGCTTCCCACATCTGAAACACGCGTTGGCCGCGTGTTGCAATTCCCAAAGTGCCTCTTTCCGCACCTCTGGCAGTTTGGAATCTGTGCTGCCCCTTGATTCTGATTCGGGTTTGGGGGTCTGTTCACTGTCCCCTGAGGTTGTTGAGGAGGCCTGTTCTGGAATTTATTTTTGCCACCTTGAGGCACAAACTGTCGCTTCTGATTTCCTCCACTCCATGGTGCTCCTTGCATTTGCGCAAATTTGCGCTTGGCCTCTTGTGCCCTCACAATCTGGGCTTCAGCTTGTTCTGCCACCATGGCCCTCTCCGCTACCTGAGCATACGTAGCTCCCTGAATTCCCGCCATGCTCATATCTCTGTAGAGCTCGGGCTTCAATCCTTCCACGAACCGTTCAATTTTCAGAGCCTCGGTACTCACCATATGGGCTGCAAATCTAGACAGCTGCTCAAACTTTCGGATATAATCACACCGTCACGGAGCCCTGACTGAGATTAATAAACTCGTTGAGACGCTGGGCTCTCACTGGGGCCGTTAAGTACTTGCCCCGGAACAGCTCCTTAAATCTGTCCCAGCTCATTATGGCAGGATTCTCGATCACCATAATGGTGTCCCACCAATGTCCGGCGCTTCCACTTAGAAGGAACACGGCGCACAGAGCCTTTTCTTCCTCTGGGACTCTGCTGTATACGAACATGCTCTATAGTGTCCTTATCCAATCTTCGGCTGCCGTCGGGTCAGCCGTATCCTCGAAGGTTGGTGGGTTCAACCTCCTGAACCTTTCTCCCACTATCTCTGCCCTGTCGGCCTGAGTGTTTCCAGCATTCGTGGTGTTCTGTTAGATCAGCTGTTGTATCTGTGTTGACTGCTGGCGCACCAATTCCGCAAGTTGGAAAATGGTCGCGTCGCGGTTGTCAGTAGGGGCCGTGTTCCCCTGTTCTGGTCATCTCCACCGCTTGTCTCACCTCTCGTCCTTACCATCTTTTATCCCTATCCTGATTGTCCTAGGCCAAGGCCAATAAATTATGGAACATAGAAATCCACATAGACTTATCACTTACTTGCAAGGCCGCTTCCGCTCTTTTGGGTGTGTGTTTATGGATAGTCTACAGAACCTGTGATCGAAGCTTTGATACCACCCTGTCACGACCCGACGTCCCTAACTGCCTATTCTAGCGCATTCCTATGTGCCTAGCGAGTTGTGAGTAGTGAAGTGCACCAAAAACACGTATAAATTTTTCTCTTTCCATTCATATAATGGAACGAAGTTCTGTACACGTCAAAAGAATACATGTCAGGTCTATAAGCTACACCCTAGACCTAACTACGTGGCTCTTCGTGTGACGGCACAGCAAAAGTCTCTTATGTGCCCGGCCTCACAGGTCGTCATCCATACACACACGTCCACCCCAAAAGCAGCGGGGAGCTCCAAAAGATCGGCCTTGTCAACTAACGCGATCACGTACCGTGCTCGCTGGCGCCTACAACACATAACATGAAAGAATGAGCCACCGAGGCTCAGTAAGCAGAAATCATGCATGTATGCACGTGTCCCTTTCCCCGCAAAGGCAAACCCTGCCGATGCATAAATTTCTAAGCAAGGGTAATCCGCACCGATGCATATTACACTCGCAAGGGCATTCCACGCCGATGCACCTAGTCTCGTACTAGTAAAACTCAGGGCCCTCGGCTAATCTCACTATGCACCACAAGAGCTCACGTCCCTCGAGGACAATACGACAGCGGTCCACGCCGGATGGCCGAACCCTAGGATGCACATCGTTCCCCTAGGTCGCCATATGAACCCGGTCGTCCTCGACTGTCTGGCGGTCACTCACACTGGTAGCCCACGCTGAGGTCGCCTACACCAGGGTTCCACCCTGTGTCGCTTATACCCTCAGGTCGCACCCTCCAGGTCGCACCTTACCGCCACGGGCCATGCCCAAATCCTTTCCACAGGATATCAATATATATCTACAATAATAGTACGACGACGCTAAAACGCCGCCCTGGTAGCATAGGAGACAGCCCCTGACTCAACTATGAGTCGACACACTTGCCCACATCGGCAAGTCCTTGTCGCGTACAAGCGACATATCATTATGTACACTCAGTCCCACGACCCTTCCCCATGAGTTCGTGCGTGCACATGAATATGCATATGCGAATAAATGCAATTTATACTAATCACATGAAGGCGTTACGATCAGTCCACGTAATCATGAAATCACGTAGGCACATAGTCACACAAAACATATAACACGCAAGTTATGTGTTGTAGTTGGATTTCTACTTACCTGGCGTCCGTCGACTAATGCCAATGACCCAGTGAATTTCCTAAGTTCCGACCTTAGTCATAAAATATAAATGTTAGTACACTATTTTAATTAATTATTTATTTAAGGACTTGACATTCTTAAAGGTTGCTATATTATGTTTACAATTATTTTTAAAAGATTGTTTAATCGAAAAGAGTTCGTAACATATTATACTTAAAGTTATAAACATATTTCGAGAACTCTAGTTGGATTCGCAACTCTCACATGACTCGTGAAGTTCATAAAATTCGTGAAGTATTAACTCGTGAAATCTTGCTAAAATTCGCTAAGTGTGGTTCGCGAATTCTCAATTCGCCAAATATTCTACCTAAGTTCGCGAATTGTACTACCTAGTCTAAAGCATCACTCTTATTTCGCGAAGCAACCTAGTTCGCGAAATATACTATCTACGTTTCTTAGGCTCGCCAATTTTAAGTTCCTATAATTCGCGAAATGCATCTTGGTTCTTGGTTCGTGAAGTTCGCCGATTAGCCAAATGGGTTCGCAAAGTGTGGAGTTCACCATGCATGTCAGGTTCGCAAAAGGCTTGGGTTCGCAACTACTGGATTCGCCAAATGGACCCCGTCACGTTGGGCCCGCGAAATGCACTTTCGCAAACTAGGGTTCGCGATTCTCCACTTTGGGTTCGCGGAATGGATTCGCCGAGTAGGGTTTTCGCGAATCGCATGACTTCGCCAAATGGCCCGCCATCTTTGTTTCGCGAAGTCTACCCATTCGCAAAGTGGCTCGCCAAGCTTTGAGTCCGCAAAACACCCGAGTTCGCCAACTTCGGTATCGCGAACTGCCTTCACCCCATGATTCGCGAAATCCTTCCGCACCACGAGTTCTCAAAGTGGGTTCGCGAAACCCTCGATTCGCCAACTATTAGGGTTCGTCGGGTTCGCGGAAGTAGGATTCTCCAAATGAACGTTTCGCGAGGTGTCTCTGTTTCGCCAACTACACCCGATTCGCAAACCTCCATTCGCCAATTTGCCCGGTTCGCGAAGTACACTTCACACCATGGACTCACGATTCTCTCCAATTCGCAAAACTCATCGTATGGCTTAGGGTTTGGGAATTGCTTGACCCGTGATCCTTGGTTTAGTTTGTTCGAGTTCGCAGACTTCGTGCCGCCTATGGTTCGCGATCCCGAGTTCGCGTAGTTCATATTTCACGAACTCAACCCTACCAAAACACGCTCTAATTCGCGAAACACTAACCTTAAAGATCAAAAAGGTTACTTTTTCCAAGAACACCTTAAATATCGAATGAACTCAAAACCCTCGTGGACCTAGCCGAGTCTTACATCGATTACCTTGCCTAATAATTCCTAAACATGACGGTATAAAACTAAAAACACTAATTTTAGGTGAGAATATACCATCAAGGATTAAGATTACACAAACCCTAACAAATGGGGCATTCTCGAGCTTAAAATTCTTGAAGTACTATATTATTTGAACGAAATACAAGGACCCTTTGTAAGAAGATTATACCTATCTCCAAGCTTTCTTGATTTTAGCTTGATTTCTCCTTTCTTCTTTCACTTGAGCTTCGATGGATTGTTCCCAAAATGAGGTTATGGAGTTTGGTGGACTTGAAATGGGTTTTAGATTTTGTTTAGCAAGGAAGATGGGTTTTGACGGAAACATCCCCCAATTCAAGGAGGTTGGTCTCTAAGCCATTTTTAAATGTTTTGGGCCTCAACCCTTAACTTGGCCCATTAGTGTTCCTAACCAACTTTGAGCCTAATTTATTTCTTAGCCCATTTTTCTAAAATCATGGTCCAATTCCTGCTTTGCCTAATTTCGAAAATCTCTGAATATATTGGGGTCACTTGGTGCAAATTAGTTGCACCAAATTCGCTAAGTCGCCTATGCATGTAATTACGCACATAATTTACCACGTGAAATCTCACGTAAGTCACATAAGCACGGAATTAACGCACGAGAGGCACATAATTTTAATTAACATTCACGCAAGTTTATTGGCCCTACTATTCACGAGGACCCGGGTGCTACACAAACAGAGGTAACGAATAGGACCCTAGGCGTTTCACTTCGTGCATTAGTTAAATAAAAGTTGGGAATGTTAGCGGAGTTTGCCTAACAATTCGTTCTTCTAAGCAATTTCTCCAGTTGAGCAGTTTATGGTTTTAATCTTTTAACTCCACTCGATTTAACTCCATTGCCTTTGAAGGATCATATTAATATGGATGGTGCTGAAAGAGCTGAAAAAGTAAAGAAGTTGAACGAGCAAGCGCGTGCAAATCTGGAGAAAAATAACCAAAAGGTCGCGGCCAAGGCAAATAAAGGCCGCAAAAGCATTATTTTCGAAACCGTCGAGTGGGTGCGGATTAAAATGCGGAAGGAACAATTCCCAGCAGGGAGGCGAATCAAACTACACCCACGAGGCGACGGACCATTCAAAGAGTCCGCAAGAATCGATAATGCCTACAAGCTTGACCTATCGAGTGAGTATGGCGTTAGTATGACTTTTAATATTGCTGATTGTCTCCGTTTGAAATTAAAGATAACGTGGATTCGAGGACAAATCCTTTATAGGGAGAGGAGATGATGCGAAACGCGCAAGTGCACAACTTGATGACGAGGATACAATTACGGCTAAACAAGGAAAAGGGCATGCGATGAGCCTCTTCACAACGTAGCCGGGCCAATGATGCGATCAAGAAAGAAACAAGTAGACAAAGCTGCAGACTAATTCTTCAAACTGTTGATCAAGTGTCTACGCCAATTAAAGAGAGTCAGGTCAAATGCTATAACATCTTAGAATTAAAGAATAAAGAGCTAACCGAGCCCGCGACTTATCCTTGTTTCAAAGCCCTACTAAAACCGATTAAGAGTCCTACGAAGTTGATCAGCAACTAGAAAACATGGAAGGACATGGTTGCATGGAAGTTAAATCATCATTGCATGGGAACACATCAAAATCATGGTGAGTTGAAGCAATTAAATGATGGGTTGACTACATTTATTATTTTATTTATCAATGTCTAGCTCTATATTTTCTAGAGTGTAAGGACCAAAACAAGTTTCATTTTCGAATAAATCTGTGAGTGTAATTTTCCTTTCGCTAATTTCTCGCAAAATTAGCCTGGTTTTGCAGCAATTCCTTCGACTTATCATGTAGTCTTTTCTCGTTCAATTTAGCTAGTTGCGGCATCTAAACTTTCAATACGCAGCCCGTAATTCAAAGGTATTAGCGGTCGTCCTAGTATTATTGTTTGAGGGTCATTCGGGTTGAGGTAGGATTTCGGAAATCGTTCGTTGTGAACGAAAGGAGATAGGTAAATCCTATTTTTATCGTGTCCAATCCACGCAATTCGTATTGTCCAAATTGCATCCTATCAATTTCCTATTCGCGTCTAGTATTATTATTTTTTTGTTTATTTCGAGAGCGCATTTATTATTATTAAATCTTTCGCCGGGTCTTTTTTTATTATTATTTATCGAGTTCGTCACAACAAGGACGATATCACGCTCACGTGCAAATCTTATCCCGCGTTCGTATAAAGTGTTACTCATAATGCAAAAGGGATTATACAGAAAACTTGTTTATCCGCAAACGCTTCAATCTTGGGTTGCGTTCAAATACTTTATATTCTGTGATTAACATCAATTATTCCAATTGACTATTATGACCCATGATCAACATGAGTCGATTTCACCTTTCAACCATAAAAGTCAAGATTTCTTACATTATTTAAGTCGATTTAACCATATCGAATCATTAACATCAACATTTTAAAGGACTTTATTTCGAAATATTTTATCCGGACATTTGAAGAGGCAAAGATTCGTAAATCTTTCATCTAGGCTTGACAAAATGTCTTTTCGCAGCAATTAGTTCCTTATATTTAAATGAAACTCATTTTGGATCATTCTCTCTATGTAAAATATATTTGGGGCCTGAATCATAAAGTTTCAAGAGGATCCCGACACTTAATGCACCCTTCTTCTAATGACTAATTACTATAAGAAATTTTGTTATTAATTTTTATTATATTTAAAAATTAGATTAAAACAAAGCTCAACATTAGCATTTTCTAGATGTTTTATTTTCATTTTCGGATTTTTTTATGTTGTTAGTCTTGTTTGATGCAATTTTTTTTTAAGTTCTTAGATATCTGATTATAGGAAACTCGAATCTCCAATAAGGCCCAATCTTTAAACAATGATTCCTTATTTTCGAATCAATTCATCATAAGTAGTGGATTAGCGGGATGATGTGATATTTACGACCAAGATTCAATACGAGAATGATCAATACCGCCCCGAACGTCCCAACATTCGTAACTAACCCAATAATGTGGGGACCCTAGTGCATTTATCCAATAGTTCAAGAGCTCAACTTATAATTATTTTAAGGGGAAATTTGCATTCAGGCCCAGTTAATAAGTTTGTAAAGGGTTCAGTCCCTGTCAGAGATGAAATTAGTTTAAAGGACCAACTTTTCGAAAATTGCAGAGATAAGGATTAAAACTATGCGAAAATACCCCTCCCAACATACTGAACTAATAGTTATTTTCCAGCGACTTTCTGTTATGCTTTTAGATTATATTGTTATAAACGTCCAGCGAAATGTTATTTTCCATACCTTATCTGTTACTACGATGCAGAAAATTGTTATCAACAGAGTATTTATTTACGAATCTCGTTTTTACAGCGAATCGAGGTTCAAAATTTCGAATGCCCATTAACCAACCAATTTCGGCGTGTATGTAGGATGTATTGTGGTATTGACGAAGCAACATGTAAGATGTGTATGAGTTTTTTATCTTTCTATTTAGGGTTCTAATATACGAAAATAAGATGAAATCAAAGAAATTTTTGGCACCGATTACATCTAGTACGTACAAATTCGAAGTATATATAGTATGGGCAGCTCGGTGCGGCTCATTATTTGCTCTTTCGTCCGACCTCATCTTTCAATTTCGCGAAAATACGAACGACCCCAATATTTGGGTATATTTTTACTGTGTGCAAATTGTTAGTCGAAGTGCCAAATTTGTTACCTGTTGCGTGAAATTTGTTACTATTTCTGTGAAAACCGTTATTAAACCGAACTTAATTATTACCAATTATAGTGTTCGAATTTGCGCGAATAAGATGAAGTTGAAGCCGTTTTGGCAACGATTACATGTAATATCTATAAATTCGAAGTACCCATAGTATGGAAAGCTCGATGCGGCACATTATTTGCTCGTTCGTCCGACGTTTACCTTTTAATTTCGCAAGTCGATCCCGATAATTTGGGTATATTTTTACTGTTACTAGTTATATGTTTATATGTTACCAGAATTATTATAGTTTGTGAATTAGGGTTTTGATTAAAATCATAACCTAAACTTATGTATTTTTATGTAAAACTTCGTAAATTGACATATTTTAGTGAACATAGCGTGTTTGAAGTAAATTTAAAAATCATAAAGTAAACTAATTATATATTAAACTGTTATTTTGACTATGTATTCTGTTACTCGTGTTGTGTTTGCTTGTTACCGACATATCAATTTTTGTTATCTTCTCCTCTTCAATTGTTGGTGATCGTTCTTAAAACTGTTATTGAATGAAATCAGAAACTAATATAGGGTTTGTGATTAAGATTAATTGAAGATGTCATTAATTTTATCGAGTCATTTATGTTAGGTCGACATCTGAATTATAATAAACATCTAATAGTTCATTTCCGCAACGTTTTGTGTAAGTAGAATCGATTTGGTAGAAGCATGATCATCCTTTTCAAGAAGAGTGCTACTTGCTTTCCATACTATATACTCCAACTTCTTCAATTCCAACATAAGCTCCACGAAAATCACAACCTAAACTAATATATTTTTATCTAAAACTTCGTAAATTGATATATTTTAGTGAATGTAGCGTGTTTGAAGTATAAAATTTTAAAATCATAAAGTAAACTAATTACATATTAAATTGTTATTTTGACTATGTATTATGTTACTCGTGTTGTGTTTGCTTGTTACCGACATATCAATTTCTGTTATCTTCTCCTCTTCAAATTGTTGCTGATCACTGATAAACTGTTACTGCATGAAATCAGTAAACAACATAGGGTTTGTGATTAAGATTAATTGAAGATGTCATTAATTTTGTCGAGTCATTTATGTTAGGTCGACCATCTGGATTGTAATAAGCATCTAATAGTTCATTTCCACAACGTTTTGTGTAAGTATAATCAATTTGGTAGAAGCATGATCATCCTTTCAAGAAGAGTGCTACTTGTTTTCCAACTATATACTTCACCTTCTTCAATTCCAACGAAAATCACAACCTAAACTAATATGTTTTTATCTAAAACTTCGTAAATTGATATATTTTAGTGTAGCGTGTTTGAAGTATAAAATTTGAAAATCATAAAGTAAACTAACTACATATTTAATTGTTATTGTTATTACGTATTCTGTTACTCGTGTTGTGTTCCCTTGTTACCTACATATCATTTTCTGTTTTTTTCTCCTCTTTAATTGTTTCTGATCAGTGTTAAACTGTTACTGCAGGAGTAATTAACATAGGAATTTACCAGAATCATGCATACGTTTTCAACAACAGAAGCGAAGTTTGTTCAAAAGAAACATCATACACATAAGTATCAGATACACATAACACCAAATTCTAACATCCTCTTTGTCGCTGCTTGTGGCCATTTTTGGACAACATCCCTAAGCACCTGTAAATCTTTTTCGGGCACATTTCTTAGGTCAATGGATTTCGAATCAGAAATAACGTAAAGAATAAAAGTTATACATAATTAACTTGGCTAATCAAGGGAGCTTGAATCAAGGTCATTTGATTTCTAGATCGAAAGTTATACTCCAAAAGGTGCAGGTTGCCATTTTTTGGCAATGCAGAATGCATAGTGTTACCCAGAATGCACAAATTGTTACCCAGATTGCATGAACTGTTACCCAGAATGCATAAATTGTTACCCGGAATGCATAAATTGTTACCCAGAATGCATAAATTGTTACTTAGCTAGCGTTTTATTAGCAAAAGCTTCAATCATGGGCCGCGTCAAATTTCTTCGCGATTAACATCAATATTTTCATTGATTATTAAGACACACGATCAATTTCACCTTATTTAGTCATTAAAGTCCAGATTTTCCCTTGTTTCAACGAGATTTTCGAATTACTTTTAATACATTATTCCATTGTAAACTTCAAAAAATTTCATTGATTATTGACACCCATGGGAAATTATCATCGATTTAACCTTATTCGGTCATTAACGTCGAGATTGAGCCGGCTTTTAGATCGTAAATGTTGGTCTTCATTGAATGTGGTTTGTGCATTCATCGTTTGGAAGAGACGGATGCATAGTGTTACCTAGAATGCATAAATTGTTACACAGAATGCATAAAGCGTTACCCGGACTGCATAAATTGTTACCCAGAATGCAGAAATTGTTACCCAGAATGCATAAATTGTTACTTATCGAGCGTTTTATTAGCAAAAGCTTCAATCATGGGCAGCGTCAAATTTCTTCGCGATTAACATCAATAGTTTCATTGTTTATTAAGACACACTATCAATTTCACCTTTCAACATTAAAGTCAAGATTTTTCCTTGTTTCAACGAGATTTTCGAACTACTTTTAATACACAATATAAACTTCAAAAATTTTCATTGATTATTGACACCCATGAGAAATTATCATCGATTTGACCTTAACTGGTCATTAACGTAGAGATTGAGCAGGCTTTAGATCGTAAATTTTGGTATCGTTGAAGGTTGTTTTTGCTTCAATCGTTTGTTGAAGAAGATGGTACATGGGTCTAATTTTGGCGAATGTGAGGGATAGTAAGGTCATTTACAATGAGCTTGGTCCTTGAAACAACTCAAAAATTAGGTCCTTGGTCTAAGTTAAACTGTTATGGGGGAATGAAAAATTCGATAATAGGACTGAACCATTTACAATGAGCTCTGGTCCTTAGAAACAACTAATATTTTCAAAAATTAGGTCCTTGGGTCTAATTTAAACTTTATGGGTCCTTATCTTTTTTGAAAAATGGTCCTTTAAATAATAGAAACTAATCACCTGAATGAAATTTACCCTTATTTTAATGCGTTAGAAATACAAATATCAATAATCCCAATTCCCAAGGAAATAAAAGTTAAAACTAACTCTCCAAAACTCGGGAAGCAGCCGACGCGAGGCGACGCGACTCCTCCATTCTTAGAAATCAGCTCAGTAGATTTCATGCTCAAAGGTCATACGACCGCGTTCGCTTCTTAATGTTGAGTTTGGGGATTTTTTTTTTTTTTCAATTCTGATGGAAACCCTTGCATGAAACATTGACAAGAAAGTTTGACGTTTCTAAATGTCTGTGGCTCTTTTGTCGCTCATTTTCATTTGTGTAGCATTTCTTGCTGGTTTATGTTTGTGCTGTTGCTTTGTGTGAAATAAATCTGGATTACGGGTTTGGAATTTGTAACATTTGCGGTATTTGGGGTTTAAGGGTTTCTCCTTTTACTAGTAAAGGGTAATCTTGATATCACATTTTTGGGGATTGACATCCATTAAAGCTTTTCGGCGGACATTAACTTCAACGCCTCTATAGTTCAACCATTACATGTCTTGAATTGAAATATGAAACTTTGGCTGTGACTATCCAGGTGATTGAGTGTTCTTTGCAGTGGTTTGGTAGATATTTTTACTTAGTGTGCTCAGATATGTGTGATTTGTATGTTTCCATAGCATTTTTCATAGCAATGTGTGTGTCTGTACATCCTTTTCTGTCACTTAAACATTCTGACAATGTTATGAAGGAAAGAAAAATCATTTTAATAATTCGTTGTCTTATGTTATTGATTCTTGTATGGTATCTACCTATTTTGAGCAGACAGCATGAAGACAAAGAATCCACAAGTTTTCTTGGATATTTCGATAAATGGGAAGTTTTCTGGAAAGATTGTCATTGAGGTAATTTGGTTGATCTTCAGGCATGTGCCATGGCATCTTTTGGTTTACGTTTTCTCCGTTTACCTTCTCTGACTATTATTGCGCTGTGCAGTTGTTTGCTGATATTGTCCCGAAGACCGCTGAAAATTTTCGGGCACTCTGCTCTGGTAAACTTTTAAGTATTAGGTTATTGATTTATTTCCATGTAAGTTGTGATTGCTGGGTTAGTTGTACCTTCATATATTAACCTGTTCAATTTCAACTTTATATTGTATTTTGTGTAGTTCATTGGCATGGTGTTTCATGATTTTAGAAACATTGTTTTTTTTTTCTTTCTAAATTCTCAAATCATGTTTTGTTTGTTTTCCCTTGCAGGTGAGAAAGGTGTTGGAGTCTCGACTGGGAAACCTCTCCATTACAAGGGTGCCACATTTCACCGCATCATCAAAGGCTTTATGGCTCAGGTATTAAGTTTAAATATCCAATATAAAGTTTACTCCATTAATATAAGAATTTTAAATACTTATTTCTTTTTACTATTTTTCATGGGTACATTCTTTTGTTGGTGCAACTGCAACCTTTGACTCTAAGGGGTTTTCAGCCATGGGATCCATACTTGTTAGCTATAAGTATCGTGAAGATTTTATTCGATTGTTCTCTTGTAATGCAATGCAGAGCATATCTTCTTTTTTACTTCACTCTTGCCATGTTTTGCTATAGTCTTCTATCGATATTTGATTTTCCAATACATTTACGAACTTATTTCAGTGTTCCATTAAATTATAAGAAGAAGTATATGCATCAGGAAATGGATGACATAGATTTTTCGGTGCCTTCCTTCCTGAAGTGCCCTCTCACAATTTTTGTTGATATTATGTCACAAGTGACCTGCACATCAGGTTGAGTTTCAACTTGGCATGACAATGGAATGTGTCTCTTCACAATTCAGTTGTCTCAATAACATTACACCAGTGTATCGATTACTATGTTTTTTTTTGTCATAATCACTATTATTCATTATGTGTAGGGTGGTGACTTTTCGAAAGGGAATGGTATGATTTTCGCCTTCTGAGTCTTATTATTTGAATTGCTGCAAATGCATGGTACGACATCTTCTAATGGTTTGCAGGCACTGGTGGAGAAAGTATCTATGGAGGAAAGTTTGCTGGTAAGTTAAGTATATAAATTGTAAGGACAAATTTGAGTGGTCCTCTGGAATGGATTCATGTTTATGTAACCCATGACATACCTTTGTTTGCAGATGAAAACTTCAAGATGGATCATAGTGAAGCAGGTCTTCTCTCTATGGCTAATAGTGGCCCAAACACAAATGGATCTCAGTTCTTTATTATTTTTAAACGCCAACCTCATCTTGATGGGTATTTTACTTTATTGGGCTTTTCTAATTTCCAACTCTATACATGATTTATGTGATCTTTGTGGACTTTTCACATCCATAGTTGTCAATGACAATGTGTTCTTTTTTCTAATTTGTTGCAGCAAACATGTCATTTTCGGAAAGGTTGTGAAGGGAATGGATGTTGTGAAGAAAATGGAACTAGTAGGAAGTGCTGATGGGAAAACGGAGAGAGTCGTAAGAATTGTTGATTGTGGTGAAATGTCTAAGCCCAACATAGATGATTTGGTTGGAGATGAGAAAGGTAACCTTGCTTTTTCTTTTTCAGCATAGCATCAACTCCTAGCTTGCAAAAATTTTCTTCTGGCATATCTTGATGATGTTAAACGTCATACGTTGATACACTGTTTGCATAATTTCCTTAGAAAAGAAAAAAACAGCAAGAAATGGTGGGTCTGACGGTTTGGCCAAAAGTAAAAACAAGGCATCGTCGAAGAGTAAAAGGAGGAAGAGGAGTTGCTCGTCATCTGATTCTTCATCGTCTGAGACAGATTCTGATTCTTCTTCGTCTCAGACAGATTCATCGGTCTCCGATTCAGATTCTTCATCGAGTGATGAGAGGCGAAGGAAGAAAAGAAAATTAACTTCAAGAGGTCGGCATCAGGACAGCAAACAAAAGGGTAAGAGAAGAGCTCAGCGATCTCGAAGGAAAAGGTATGCCTATTTTACTATACAATTATTCTCTCTATTTCCCCATATTTTCTTTATCCCTTTTCTCAATATTCCTTTTGAAACATAACGTTTCCAGGCTATCTGAAAATTCAAGTGACACCTATAGCAGTGGTAGCAGTAGTAACACAAGTAGCAGCTCTGATGAGGAGAATGAGCCTAGAAGACAGTACTCACGCAAATCTGAATCAACCAAAAAAGAGAAGCAACCCGAGAAAATTCATGGTACATATGCATTGAGTCTCATTTTCATTCCTATTTAGTTTAAAATAACGTCTACTCCACCTCGTTTTATTATCTGTATCGTGAAAGGGGTGGAGAAAAAAATGCCTATGCAAAATGATGGTGAGACAAAGCAGAGTGGCGATGATTCATCTCACGAAGAAGGTGAATTCTCTCGAAAGTATGATGATAGTGCAAATAATGGTGCACTTCTGAAACACAATCAAGCTGCTGAGGCCCAGGAATCTCTCAAATCGAGCAGATCAAGGTTCTTCGTTATTGCTTTCTCTATTGTTGAATTTTACCCACTATATATATTTTCCCATAAAGAAGGTTAAAACAAGGTTTCTTATTTAGGAGCAGGAGCCCCATAACAAGCTCTGGTGCAAAGCCAATTTCTGATTCTCGAAAGGGTCGAAGCATTAGTCCTAGCACTCAAGATGCACAGATTCCTCTGAATAAAGCCCCTTCTCCTTCGGCTTCTCACGGTGGAAGAGATTTTACTAAGGGTCCTTCTCCAGATGATGGAGTACCTAAGCGTGTTAGAAAAGGGCGGGGATTCACTGATAAATATTCATTTGTTAGAAAATACCGTACACCATCTCCAGAACCTTCATGGGACGGCTACAGATATGGAGGGAGAAACACCCGAAGAAATTATGACAGGTATTTCTCATGCCCTTAAACTCCAATGTTCCCTAGATCTTTGCAAAATTTCTTCCTATGATGTTTGTTCTAGACATGATTAGTAAATTCTGCTAGCACGAATGCATGGAAATTATTTTAAAATCTTTTACATATCTGATACCTCATTTGCAAATATATTATTCCAGAGGACTCGGGCAATCTCCGATGTTCATATACGAATATTACTCTCTTGAACTTCAATGTTTCAGAAGAAAACTTCCGAAACAAATATGATATCTTCAGGTACCCCAGCTACAGAAATAGGTCTGATCGCTCACCACCACCAAGACATCGAGTTTCACCTTGGAGAGCAAGGAACCCTCTTAGGTCAAGCTCACCTCCGAAATCATATATGTGTATCTATGTATACCATGCTTATGTAAATATCATATCGTAATTTTACCATGTATCATCATCATCATATAGATATGAGAGCCAAGGAAGTCGAAGCAGGAGTTTTTCTCGAAGCCCCCCTTCTTATAAGGCCCGTGGAAGGTTCCGAAGCAGAAGCCCTGTTCGAAGTCCCAATATAATGAGCGAGAGACTGAAATCTCGTCTTGGTCCTAAATCCAATCGGTTAAAGTTGAATTCGCCCTCAAGGAACCGAAGCTCACCATCTCATTCTAGGTCAGGCAGCAGCCCACCAGGTGGAAGAAGGGGTTTGGTGTCATATGATGATATAAGCCCGGATAACTAAACTTGATTTTAATTACAAGTAATGTTGGTCCATTTTCTTTTTTTTTTTTAAGATTCTGCTTTTGATGCCTGTCTGGTTCCGTCCCTCTTCGTCTGTCTTGTTTGTGGCTTGACCTTGTGTGGATTTGATTGGAGATCTCTCTCTTGGGTTTTTTTGTCTGGAATGTGTATCACATCTGCTCTAGTTACATGTCGTTGAGGCCTATTTCGAAGTTGTCGTTGAGACCTAATTTTAAATTTCTCAACTGTGTTTAGGTTTTGAGACGGACGAATATTGTAAGGGTTTAAGATTTAATCGTTTAATCGGTATAGAGTCGAAATCAAAGAGGCATAAAATTGGTATAGATATAATAAATTTATATTTAAATGAATCGATCAAATGCATAGAAAATATATTTGTTTTTATGATCTTTTTTACAAGTTAAAAGTTTTATAAAATCAAGGGCAAAAATTAAAAGTGAATTATGTTGGTGATTCAAAATTATTTGTACCATGAGATGTGAAGTATTAAATCTACCAATTTGGGGTCAAAACTAAGATAGAAATAAAATATTGGGTTGATAAGTTAAATAACATTATATGTCTTTGAGTGGAACTCGAACCCAAACCCATTATCCGTTAGGGTTTCGGATTCCGATTTGAAATCGAGATTTCCCCCAAATTTTTCGTTTGACAATAAAGCGAATTTGGATTTCGATTTCGCCCAAATCCAAGGTTAAATCTTAAATGCTGATCATTTATCGGATTTGTACTTCCATGTCAAATAGCCCGTTTTCGAAATCAAAAGTTGTGCCCGTAATGAGTTTTTCATGAATAATAATAAAAATAATAATAATAGTAATAATAATGAATTGTAATAAAAAAATAAGAATAACAATAATTAGGGGGAGAACGATGACCGAACAGACTCGTGAGCTTGAAGAGGCGGCTCGAGCTCGAGCTCACTCGTGGGTGCTCGCAAACCTGCTCACGAGCTTGTTTTGTTTTATTATTTATTCTGTAACATTTTATTCTTGTACTTTTTATTTCTTTTAAGAAACAGTTAGAAGTCGAGTTTGACGAGCTTCTCGAGCTCGAACTTCATTTTGAAATCGAGTTCCGAAATCCTAACGTTTGCCAAACAGTGTATTTAGATTTAAAATCAAGATTAAATCCATATTTTAAATAATCCGATTCCGTTCAAATGCGCGAACCAAACGCAATCAAGTGAGTTTGGCTTCGCGTATTCGAACGAAATCGCTTGATTTTAAATTATGATTTCCAAATCATAATTTCATATCAAAATCCACTATTTGGTAAAAGCTATGATTTCGAAATTCAGATTTCAAAATTGAGCTCGCGCTCGTGAAGTTGTGTCGACATCTAACTTTTATTAAAAGGAATAAAAAATAAAATAAAATAATGAATAATAAAATAAAACAACCTCTCTCTCTCTCTCTCTCTCTCTCTCTCTCTCTCTACTGGTTTCTTAAATAAAGGGTAAATTTGTAGTTGTATACATTAAACCTTATAGCATCTAAACTCATATACCAAACATGTCAGACATCATTAATTAATCTCATTAACCAAACACCTCAAAAAACTCATACCCCACATTATTTAATCTCATCAGTTTAGACAAATTTGTACTCTTATATTTTATTTTTTTCTCTTTTTTTCCTTAATAAGTAATCATTGTTTCCTGCCATTCTCTCTCTCTCTCTCTCTCTCTCTCTCTCTCTCTTCTCCCTCAGCCTACTCGCTAAAAGCTGATTAGGAGTGTTGGGGTGGGCCCGATTAATCGACGCCGGCCCCGGAACAACGCAACGTGGCGATAGCGGAAGCGCGTCTTGAACCGAGCGGCGTAGGGTGCCAAATTTTTGATTTCCAACATCTAAATTCGACCTAGCGCCCTTCGGCTTCTCCCGAGGGCTCAAGATACTGCCCTGAGCCTCAGGAGACCACGTCTAATTCGAATTTCCTAAATTCGAATTTATTACAAATTTATTCGAATTAATAATTTCGTTCCAAACTAGTTCGAACAAAGCGGCAGCCGACAGTGTTTCGACTATTTGGCGACCGAAACAATTTCCGATCAATACCAAATTTTCCAGATTGATTCTACACTTCCTAACAATCGTAACGAGGGGTCTTTCGAATCAATCCGATGTTCTTTGGTATTTTTCACAAAATCAAATCAGTGGTTCGAAATTATAAATTCGACAAAAGCGGCAGTCTGCCGTCTTTCGACAGTTTGACAACCGAAATGATTTCCAATCAATACCAAATTTTCCAGATTGATTCTACACTTCCCAACGATCGCAACAGGGGGTCTTTCGAATCATTACGATGTCGTTTGGTATTTTTCGTAAAATCAAATCAGTAGGGTTCGAATTATACCTTCGGCGTACGTGATTACACCTCGGATGAGAGTCGTTGCGCCTCGTCTGGCTCCCGGGGCTTCCGGGCTAGATTGTCACGCCGGTACGACCTTGATCGAACCTCCGAGACTGCTCCCGATGGCTTGACGCAGTTCGGTTCGGGTAGTGGGCTTCGTCAAACGAACCCGGGGCTTGACGTGTGCTTGAGAAGTTCAAGAGTTGAGCTCACTTTTGTTCTTTGTTCTAATTCTCTATCTCATTTGTTGGGTAATATGGCAAGTTTAGAGCATAGTACAAAGTAGAGAATCTTAGAGCACACTCACGTTAGATATATTTTTCCCATTTTTGCATGTTCCAAAATTTTTGTAGTAAAATTCCACTACAATAAGTTTATTCATTTCTTAAGACACATGTCATGCTTTCAAGTAGGCCAAGAGTGTGACTCACATGCCACCTCTTCCTTATGTGGCATGCAATGGAATTGACACATGTCCAAGACCATCAAGTCAACATGCATATTTTCAAGTAATTCCATATCGGCCCCCGAGGTTTCTAAATTCTTAATTTAGTCCCTCAATTTTAAGTAATAAAATAATTAAATCCAATCTAATTATTTTATTTACAATCGAGCCTCATTTATTTAATTAGTTAAACACTTAAGACAATCTCAAGTCCTAATTATTCCCGTGACCGTCACTGGAATTTAACTAAATCACCGACACCTCGTGTCAACTATGCCACTACATCAACGAATCCCATTCGTTAGGTTCTAGAGAAAAGCCCGCCGTTTTCGTTCAAGTTCATTACCATTTTTAAGCGCGACTCTCTAGGTCCGTCTCAACTGGCATGGGAGGAATCCAAGAGTCACGGTATTCGCCTAGCCTATCCCGCGGTACCGAACAGATCCCAGTTGAGAACGAATTTTGATCTAATCGAAATTCGGGCGAACCGACTACAGTGTATACATTTAAATACCTCTTACGCCTTTCACTTGTGTCCCGGTTAGGTGAGAGCCATGTAAATGTCAAACTCACTGACCTAACTCTATGTTATAATCGAGACCCAACCGATTATTTAAACTCCGCTCCGTATCTAATACGAGCGAGCTTTCTAAGCTTCGGCCGAAGGCTTTACAATCGTCGTTCTCCAATTACCTCATAGGACGTTAACCTATACGAATATAGGCAGTGAATCCCGATAGCAGTCAAAGCCCGGCAATCACCTCCGTAAAGTCAGTTGCGTTTCGTCGCTGGCCCGTGTCCCATTTCCGAACACTTGCGGACCTAGCCAACTAGCGACAAACCGAAATTGCGAAAGCAAATCCGTCAGTGACCCTATCGGTCTGAGGCTGCTATAGTCATTCGTTCAATCATTGACAACATCCTAGTCATGTGATCGAGACGAATACGAGCCGAATGTCCGAATACGCGATCTCTCCGATCACCGATATCTCCATCACGACCCACAACCTCTCAGGTAATCGGTGACACTACCGATACTATGTGGTCGTCAATGAATAAGTCACATTCGGATATCTAGTCACCCACCTAGAATCCTTAGACTTACGGACTTTTAATTTAATGCTGAGGTAATGACCGTCCGGTGTCTCCTCCCTCGTCCCCACGAGAATCAGACGTCCAACTCAAACATTTTGGTGTTATTTATTTATCGCACCGCCAGATGCCAAGCAGACTTTAAATTCGATAAATAAATAATAATGCCTTTATTATAATGAAAATAATATTCACTACTTTATTTTAACAGTATATACAATAAAACTGTCTATCGACCCATACATGATTGTGCGCCCTATACTATTCCTAGTCCTCGTATGGTATTCCGAGGGCACACTCCCTAACAGCCTCCCACTTGCACTCGAATGCCATGTGCTGCACCTAATGCCAGTCACAATGGTAGCGTAGGCCCATCTTGTCCAGATGCTGTTCCATAACTGCCTGGGACAAGGGCTTCGTAAGTGGGTCCGCCACGTTTTCTGCGGTGGCGATTTTCTGCACGGCGACCATCCCGTTTTCAACGAACTCACGTAGTACGTGATATTTTCTCTCAATATGTTTGGACTTGCTATGAGATCGTGGTTCCTTTGCCTGCGCGACTGCACCGCTATTATCGCACCAAAGTGTAAGCGGTCTGTCCGCAACTGGTACCACAGTAAGTTCCTCCAAGAACTTTTTCATCCAAACAGCTTCTTTAGCTGCCTCTGAGGCTGCTATGTATTCTGCCTCATACGTGGAATCGACAGTCGTGCTTTGATTGGAGCTTCTCCAAGACACTGCCCCACTATTGAGCACGAAAACAAAACATGAAGTAGATTTTCGGTCATCCACGTCCGACTGGAAGTCCGAATCGGTATAACCTTCTACTTCTAGTCCCGCTCCTCCATAGACAAGCGTTAAGTCTTTAGTCCGTCTAAGGTACTTAAAGATATTCTTAACGGCAGTTGTGTCCTTCCCCTGGGTTTGCCTGAAACCGACTAACCACGCTCACAGCGTAGGCAATGTCCGGCCGTGTACACAACATCGCATACATCAGACTACCCACTGCAGACGCATAGGGTTTTCCACTCATCCGTCGTCGGTCTTCCTCACTTTGAGGTGACATTGATTTCGACAAATGGACCCCATGTCGCATAGGTAAGAACCCTCTCTTAGAGTCATCCATTCTGAATTTCTTCAGGATTTTCTCTAAGTAAAGGGCTTGAGATAAGCCGATCGTTCTGTTCGCTCGATCCCTGAACAAGCGAATACCGAGTATATACGTCGCTTCTCCCAGATCTTTCATGGAGAACTCAGTTGAAAGCCATGCTTTCACCGACGAGAGCATCCCGATGTCATTTCCTATCAAAAGGATATCATCCACGTACAATACAAGGAACGACACCATACTCCCACTGCTCTTTCTGTAGACACATGGCTCATCTACGTTTTTCTCGAATCGGAAGTTCCGAACTGCTTCATCGAAACGTAGGTTCCAGCTGCGAGAGGCCTGTTTCAGTCCATAAATGGACCGATTCAGTTTGCACACTTTGTGAGCATCTGCATGCGACTCAAAACCTTTTGGCTGCTCCATATAGATCTCCTCCTTGAGAAATCCATTAAGGAACGCTGTTTTGACGTCCATCTGCCAAATCTCATAATCATAGCGCAGCTATTGCGAGTATTATGCGGATAGACTTGATCATGGCTACAGGCGAGAAAGTCTCCTCATAGTCGACTCCCTCCTTTTGGTTATAGCCCTTGGCAACCAACTTGGCCTTGTATGTCTCAACTTGTCCGTCAGATCCAATCTTTCTCTTGTATATCCATTTACAACCAATTGGTCTAAAACCGCTCGGTAGGTCTACAAGAGTCCAGACTTTGTTTGAGTACATTGAGTCTATCTCAGCCCGCATAGCTTCAATCCATCTCGTTGAGTCAACATCGGATATAGCTTGATCGAAAGTAGCGGGATCTTCTCTTAGAAGTCCCCTAGTCGCAACATAATCGTGTTCAACGTGTGACATGCCATACCGCTCTGGTTGGCGTGGCACCCTTTCAGATCGTCGCAAGACTGCTTCACTCGGACCATCCAATTCCAAATCCTGTGAGGGCGTTTCGATCGACTGCTCCTCGAGAGTGACCTCTCGGCCAACGCCACAATCTCGAACGAACTCTTCCTCGAGAAAATGTGCGTGTAGGCCCACAACGATCCTCTGATCATCGTGAAAGTAGAATAGGTACCCCATAGTGTTTTCAGGGTAACCTATGAAACGACCTTTCAGAGACCTAGACTCTAATTTGTCTGCCTTCAACTTTTTCACATAGGCCGGGCAACCCCAAATCCTAATATGTGATAAGCTGGGTAAACGGCCAGTCCATATCTCATACGGAATGCCGTTAATAGACTTCGAGGAACATCGGTTTATGGTATAAGCCGCTGTCAAAAGTGCGTATCCCCACAATAACATTGGTAAATCTGTATAGTTTAACATAGAGCGAACCATATCTAATAAAGTTCGGTTTCTACGTTCGGCCACGCCATTCAATTGTGGCGTGCCGGGCGGAGTCAACTGTGATAATATACCATTCTCCTTCAAGAACTTGTAAAACTCGACACTCATGTACTCGCCTCCTCGATCCGATCGAATGGCTTTAATGAGTTTCGATGTTTGTTTCCAACCAAAGCCTTATACTCCTTGAACCTTTCAAGTGCATCATCATCAGATACACGAGTCCGTAACGACTGTGATCATCCGTGAAGGTAATAAAATAGTGGAAGTCACCCCGAGCCTTCACATTGAATGGCCCGCAAACGTCCGTGTGAATCAAATCGAGAATTTCCGTGACTCTATTAAATGTCCCCGTGAAGGGTGATCGGGTCATTTTACCTTGGAGGCACGACTCACAAGTCGGATAGGGATCTGATCCCAATTGTTTCAAAATCCCGTTTTTCTCCAACTCGTGGATCTTGCGTTCTCCAGCATGCCCTAATCGAAGATGCCACAAGTACCTCGCGTTTATTCCTGACTTTCGTTTGTTTGAACAATATACACAGATACGTCGTTCTGGGTGTTTAAATAGTACAAACCATTAAACAGTGTCGCGTTGCCAACATTTTTATTCCAATACATAATGTGGCATGTATTATTATTAAAATTAAATACATAACCATTCTTGCTCAAAACAGGAATGGAGACGATGTTCTTAAAATCCCTCGGGAGTACAAGACAATCGTACAAACGCAACACATGCCCAGATAACAAAACAAGAGATCTAGATCCGACGTGGCTTGCCGAGAGACTATCCCCGCTTCCCACTCTGACCTCGATCTCCCGCTCCCCAAGCGCTCTACTTGGTCCCAGACCCTGCGTGGACACACAAATGTGAGTACTAGCTCCCGAATCCAATATCCAAGAAGTAGAGTATACAGATGAAGAACAAACTGTTTCTAAAACATAAAGTTCCTTACCTGATGCAGCCTGCTCACTCTTGAGCTTCGGACAGTCCCGCTTCCAGTGGCCCAGCGCACCGCAATGCAGACAACTATCCGTCGGCTTTACACCGGTCTGCTTCGATTTCCTAGAAGTTTTGTTCTTCTTAGAAACCTTCCCTGTTGGCTTGAGCTTGCTGCCCTTCTTCTTTTTGCCTTTCTGGGGCTTCGAAGAGGTGGCGACAAGTGCAGTCTGTTTTGCCCTCTTCATCTGACCTTGCGCCGTTGCTAACTGATTCATCAGATCAGGAAGCGTCAGCGTCATGCCGTTCAGATGATAGTTCACTATGAACGCATTGAAGGACGGAGGTAGAGACTGCAAGATGAGATCGTTTTGTAATTCTCGATCAAATCGGAAATTAAGAGTCTCCAATCTCTCGATCGTGGTGATCATGTTCATAACATGTTCACTGACGTTCTCACCCTCAGACATCCTCGATTGGAAGAGCTGCGACGAGGCCGCATAGCGAGCTGTCCTTGACGTCTCACCATAAAGCTCTTTCAGATGCTGAACCATCGCTCGAGCGTCAGCCATACCCTCATGGCTACGCTGCAGCGTGTTACTCATCGATCCGAGGACATGAGCCTTTACGAGCTGCTCGTTGCGCAGTCGCTTGTCGTAAGCGGCACGAGCCTGCTCGGTTGCCCGCGCCCCTGGGGCCGGCGGCAACTCGGAGTCAAGGATATACACTAGGTTCTCAATCTGAAGGAAAATCCTTAGGTTGTGAAACCAGTCTGAATAGTTCGACCCAGTCAACCTATTCTCCTTGAGCAGTATGTTTAAAGCGGTGGACATAATTAACACTGAGAGAAAAAGCTGCAGAAAAAAAAAGGCATATTAAGTCGTTTGTATAGATCATCAAACGCGAACAAGGACTTCTATTCCGTTTGACTCCCACTATCTTTTCATAAACTCCATATTCTCCCATTGGATGTTTTGGAAGTTTCGTTGATAACTTCGATAGTGGAGTTGATGTCCCCGTGGGCGGATGCAAACCTCAACCTCTGTCGTTTTATTGATTTACAGCGGCCCACGAAGTCGTGCTCCGCACGAATCCGACCTCGTCGAATGTCTCAACTATCTTTGTCTCAGTCAGGGACCCCCACCGGCAAATTCGGAACAAGGCGGTGTAACTGTCTAAGTGCGACCTATCAACTTTGCTCAAAACCGCACACTTGAACCGTACGTTTTACCGCACAGGGTGGTCTTGGCGAGCGGCGCTAACGCACACGAGCAAATTGAAACGAAAACAAATGCAAGGCGCCGGCATACCCGGAACCAAACCTTGCATTTAGGTTTCGTAACAACTTAACCCGAGCTTGATAGAAGATAGGGCATCCAATCCCTTTACTCACTTAGTATTTTATGGGAGTTTGTATTCTCATAGCAAATCAAAAATTAAGCACGAGCACATAAATGCGTTAATTAAATTCCTAACCCTAGGAAAGCAATTTAAATGGACAAATTCACGGGCTATTTCTAAACTGGTCCTATTACATGGGTCGTAAAACGACCGGGTCTTTGATCTCCAAACGTCGACTCGTCATCACGCGGGTCGTCGAACCTCTTCAATCTCGCCTTGCGTCGAACGGCCGCCATTTTTCTAACTTATCTAATAAAGCGAAAAATACAACACGGGGGAATTATTTCCCAAACAACCCGTAATCCAGGTACATTCCGGGGGCAGCAAACGGCCCTTAAACAAATAACCCGGTTAGAACCTAATCCCGCACAAATGTCCCACATAAACATGCAACACAGAATTTTGACGCCGGGTGCCCGACCTGTTAGGGAGTGTGCCCTCAGAATGCCATATGAGGACTAGGAATAGTATAGGGCGCACAATGATGTATGGGCCGATAGACAGTTTTATTGTATATACTGTTAAAATAAAGTAGTGAATATTATTTTCATTATAATAAAGGCATTATTATTTATTTATCGAATTTAATGTCTGCTTGGCATCTGGCGGTGCGATAAATAAATAACACCCAAATGTTTGAGTTGGACGTCTGATTCTCGTGGGGACGAGGGAGGAGACACCGAACGGTCCTTATCTCAACATTAAATAAAAAGTCCGTAAGTCTAAGGATTCTAGGTGGGTGACTAGATATCCGAATATGACTTATTCATTGACGACCACATAGTATCGGTAGTGTCACCGATTACCTGAGAGGTTGTGGGTCGTGATGGAGATATCGGTGATCGGAGAGATCGCGTATTCGGACATTCGGCTCGTATTCGTCTTGATCACATGACTAGGATGTTGTCAATGACTGAACGAATGACTATTGCAGCCTCAGACCGATAGGGTCACTGACGGATTTGCTTTCGCGATTTCAGTTTGTCGCTAGTTGGCTAGGTCCGCAAGTGTTCGGAAATGGGACACGGGCCAGCGACGAAACGCAACTGACTTTACGGAGGTGATTGCCGGGCTTTGACTGCTATCGAGATTCACTGCCTATATTCGTATAGGCTAACGTCCCATGAGGTAATTGGAGAACGACGATTGTAAAGCCTTCGGCCGAAGCTTGGTAAGCTCGCTCGTATTAGATACGGAGCGGAGTTTAAATAATCGGTTGGGTCTCAATTACAACATAGTGTTGGGTTAGTGAGTTTGACATTTACATGGCTCTCACCTAACCGGGACGCAAGTGAAAGGCGTAAGATGTATTTAAATGAATACACTATAGTCGGTTCGCCCGAATTTCGATTAGATCAAAATTCGTTCTCAATTGGGATTTGTTCGGTACCGCGGGATTGGCTAGGCGAATACCGAGACTCACGGATTCCTACGAGTCATGGTATTCACCTAGCCTATCCCGCGGTACCGAACAGATACCAGTTGCGAACGAATTTTGATCTAATCGAAATTCGGGCGAACCGACTATAGTGTATACATTTAAATACCTCTTACGCCTTTCACTTGCGTCCCGGTTAGGTGAGAGCCATGTAAATGTCAAACTCACTGACCTAACTCTATGTTATAATCGAGACCCAACCGATTATTTAAACTCCGCTCCGTATCTAATACGAGCGAGCTTTCTAAGCTTCGGCCGAAGGCTTTACAATCGTCGTTCTCCAATTACCTCATAGGACGTTAACCTATACGAATATAGGCAGTGAATCCCGATAGCAGTCAAAGCCCGGCAATCACCTCCGTAAAGTCAGTTGCGTTTCGTCGCTGGCCCGTGTCCCATTTCCGAATACTTGCGGACCCAACTACCGACAAACCAAAATCGCGAAAGCAAATACGTCAGTGACCCTATCGGTCTGAGGCTGCTATAGTCATTCGTTCAATCATTGACAACATCCTAGTCATGTGATCGAGACGAATACGAGCCGAATGTCCGAATACGCGATCTCTCCGATCACCGATATCTCCATCACGACCCACAACCTCTCAGGTAATCGGCGACACTACCGATACTATGTGGTCGTCAATGACTAAGTCATATTCGGATATCTAGTCACCCACCTAGAATCCTTAGACTTACAGACTTTTTATTTAATGTTGAGATAAGGACCGTCCGGTGTCTCCTCCCTCGTCCCCACGAGAATCAGACGTCCAACTCAAACATTTGGGTGTTATTTATTTGTCGCACCGCCAGATGCCAAGCAGACTTTAAATTCGATAAAAATATAATAATGCCTTTATTATAATGAAAATAATATTCACTACTTTATTTTAACAGTATATACAATAAAACTGTCTATCGACCCATACATGATTGTGCGCCCTATACTATTCCTAGTCCTCGTATGGCATTCCGAGGGCACACTCCCTAACAAGGAGCATCACCCCAATCCGTGTCGCCTGCGAATTCACATCAAGGCGTGGTTATGATAGCGATTCCGCACAAAATAAGGGTAAATTTGTAACTAAATTTCATTAGCCCTAGTATTCTCCAAACACATCTACCAAACATTTCAGACATCATTATTTAAACCCGCCAACCAAACACCCCAAAAAACTTATATCCTACATTATGTTAACCCAACTAAAGCTAATACCGTCTAAACCAATCTCCCATACTAAACGCACCTAAACACACACAGTTCTCTTAAAGTTCTTCAACTCTATCTATCCTTGATTGAATTGAGTTTGTAATATAGACTATCCAAACGGTACAGAAGTTGTGCCTGACGATCAGGAGAGTTTCGGTTATTAGATTCGAGAAGAAACAAGGCAAGCTATAAGCTCAAAAGGTAAAACGACTTTAGACCCTTTACCGATTCTCGGACATGCTCATGTATTGTGGTTAAGAGTCTTTCTCATAGTCAAACCCGAGACTGTCTCCGGATTTTCTCGTGGGGAACAACTCTTCCCTTCTGTATTGTAGTCCCGTGTCACGACAATCCAAGCCCCATGGATCTTCCAATATTGGTAATAGATATTGTAATTACTTCGCGATCAAGGGAATAAAATTGAACTAGAACGGGTCTCGGCTAAGCCAATACTCGCGTGACAAGCTTCATGCGCCCAAACAATTAGAATGTGGGTCTGAGCTCTTTCGACCTGTCTCTATTGTGGGTCTGGCCATCTGGGACGTGGCTGAGCTAGCTTGGAAAGCAGATTGACTGATTTGTTTGTAGTTCAACCAACTTAGGCGATTGACGAGTTGGGCGAAGCCGACGGTGCAGTGTCGAGCTTGGGGTGGCCTACGACTTTCAAGTGATTAGGTGTTTGTGCAATGGCCGTTCCGGGCTGGTTTCGAATCCAAAAAACTGATTCCACTTTCGATTCATGTGTTACCGGACTGGTTTCAGTTCCGGGCTCAATATCGGGAATCGGTTGTAGAGCCATTGGTCTTGTTGGGACCTTGTGGGTTGTCTGGGTTGCCTTGTCTAAGTGTTGTCCGGTCGGTACTCATATCGTTTGGTGCGTCATGAGCGTTATCATGCACGCTGTTGTACTCCTGTTTTTCCTTTTAATGACATCTTTCCAAAAAAAAAAAACTGCAAAAAAACCAGCAAAAGTAAAGAAGTACATGAAAATTCTAAAATAGCCATTACAGATTCTTAATAATTCCTACCGGTTCCGGCTAAAATGGTCGTCAGCAAATTACCAATTCTGGGACCAATAATTACTAGTTCCCTCTTTCTAGAACGAATTAAGCTGGTATTAACGATTGGTTCCGGTTATAGAACCGAAACCAGCCCATTAGCCATGTCTAGTGGTCATGGTGCCTTGGTCCAACCCCACCATAAATTTTTTGAAATTTTGTGGTAAAGTAATTATTGGCAAATATATAATGCAAACCTTGGTTCTGAAAAAGGTGATATTCGTGAAATTATTTTTATATAATTTTAACAACATAGTGTTTTCTGTAAGTTGACTTGGCGTTTTTGGTGTTTACTATGCTCAGTTTTTCATGACAGTTTAACTGTCGAAGTTTTCGTGTTATGTGAGACTTTAGTGGACTTTGTATTACTGTCAAGTCATTTGGTTAAGGATGTTTACTTCCCATAGTTTTTAACTGGATCAGGGATTGTTTGGGACATATGCCCCCCACACACACACGCACACACATGTTTTATTAAACAATTTTGTGAGAGAAGATAGAGAAACAATTGCAATTTGATACTTAGCGCCCTTGGTGATTTGAGAGTTGGAGTTCCTAAGATTGAAGATAGGGCGAAAAATCCCTTTGTAATAGGGCCAGATTAGAAGTAGTCCGTGGAGGGTATTGTATAAGTAGTAATGCTTATGGTTTACTACTTGTTTTATTTGTGACTTGAATGAATGCTCCCCGTGCTTATCGGCTTGACTGAGATCACCCGATGTAAAATAGTAAGTGAATCAGTGGACTCGATCCTTGTCTTTTTATCAAGCTAGAGTTTAGCCTTTTCGGGTCGCGTGTGCGGTTTTATTCGAGCAACCAATGTCGTGCATTTGTTCTTGATATGGTATAGCTCAGGTGCATTTTAGAGCATGATTGTGAAAGCTATATGGTCAAAGCGCGATCTGAGATGAAAAAGAAAGCGAGACGGTGAGCAAAACCTTTAGATCTAAAAGAGTGTTCACGAAGGAAAAGGCTCAAAAGATGTTCAAATAAATAGTCAGAAACCTTTGAACACGTGCTACAGTGAGTTTGCCTATGATTGGAGCTGCCAGCTTCATATACAAAATTTTATATGTGTAGGACCCAGGTCCCTGAAAATTTGGTCGGCCAATAAATTACGTGTATGACTTACGTGATTTTGTGTTAATTACGTATATGTTCTACGTTTATGTGAATTCATGAAATTCATGCTCGTGACTTCTATGAGAATTACGTGCAATTACGTGCCAAGGATTGTGTGTTCAATATAGTCCTAATTTAGGAAGGATGATTTTCGGAAATGATAAAGGAAATGGCTAATGATAGTTGGGCTTAGAATGGAATATAGAATGTGGGCTAGAATTTTATTTGGGACATGAACCCATTATGATAGGAATTATCAAGTGGGCTAAGAGTGGAATTAGGCCCAACTCAAGAAATAGCAACTTTGGAGACAAGTTCCCCCAAAATAAGGAAAACCCACGCTAACTCTAAACTACACCCTCAAACCTATGAAAATATCATAGTAAATAACCCAAAAACTCGACAAACACACCCAAGAAACCACGAAAGAAGAAGCAACGAAGAAGTCGAAGCAAGGCTCAAAGCAACACCCTCAAAACTGCTTGGGAATTCGAAGTTAGTAAGTTAAACACCCTCCTTAAGCTATTAATTCTTTATCTTGGAAGTAGTTAAGAGCATTAAATGGCGTTAAATGCAAAGTGGTTGGAGAAAACCACGAGAAACCCTAAATACCGAGTTTAAGTTCGCAATAAGGGTTTCGGGGTGAGCAAATATGGGTTAAGTAGCTTAGTATGTGGTCTAGAGCTTGAAATTCTAGGGAGAACAAGCTAAGAATCTCGTTCGGTAGGGATAAAGAATCGAAGATGATGAAAATGTCGAAAACACAATGTCGAATGGTTAGGAAAAATGTCGATATAAAAGTCAAGGCAAATAGTAAATGTCGAGGTTGAGATTAAAATGCATGTCGACATTTCCATTGTACAAAATGTCGAAGCATAAATGTCGAGGTCTCTATCCGGGTAAATGTCGAAATGAAAGGAATAAAATGTCGAGCTAGAGGTTGATATAAATGTCGAAACCCTCATAGGAAAAAGATGTCGAGACATCCTAAGGTAAAATGTCGAGATGTTAAAACAAGATGTCGAGCTTCATAAAATGTCGAGACCCAAGACAAAAATGTCGACATGTTGAATAAGATGTCGACTTAGCATGTCGATATTTTACACTATATAAATGTCGAGACCTTCACATAAGTTATATCGAGATTTAGGGTTAATAATATGTCGAATGATAGAATGCCGAGTAAAATGTCGAGAAGCTATGGCAAAATATCGAGACCTCTAATTGAAATAAATGTCGAGTTTTTAAATCATTTAAATGTCGAGTCCTTTCACCTAGGCGAAATGTCGAGTGGAAATTGAGCATGAAATGTCGAAATACATGTTTGAAATTTATGTCGACATCTTATGTACTAAAATGACGAGGTAAATGTCGAAACCCTAAAAATGCCGAAGTGTTAAGAAAAGATGTCGAGATATCCTAAAAGTAAAATGTCGAAACGTTAAAAAAAAAAGGGAATGTCGAACTGTTAGGATAAATGTCGAATGATAGATATAATGTCGAGCCAAATGTCGATATTAAAATCAGGATCAAAATGTCGAGATCTTTAAACAATTCAAATGTCGAAGTAAGGAAAATACCGAAGTCTTCACATACAATATTAAGCAAAATATTTCAACACATTTCAAGTACATAGATAACCAATATTCCAGAAAACGTACTGACATAAGAATTTTATGATTAATGTCGAAAATTAGGAATTTCGACGAACCAGTAGCAGCTATTCTACGGACTCCAGGTAACTAGAAATTTCAACTACAGTACGTAACTTGCCTGCGTCCGATGATGTAAATTTACGTGCTCGTGCATTTTACGTGGAACGTGCATGTTACGATAAGAGTATTTTACATGCATGATAGCATGACTTGCATATTTACATGAGCATGACATGAGCACTTGCACGCATAAGTAGTACGTATGACACGAGGTAAGAGCGTGCGTAAGATCGCCTGTGTGCGATGTATACTCGCCGATATTGGCGTTTGTGTCGACTCAATGAAGAGTCACGGCTCCCCTATGCAGCCATGGCAAAAGAAGCCATAAGGCCTGTATAAGAGGCTGGGAGAATACCCCGTATGCGGGAGATGCAACCTGGAGAATGCGGCCCGGGGCACGCACTGAGTAAGGGAAGATTCCTGCGGGTGACCTTCTAGTGCGTAAAGCACTAACCGGGAGGGAAGATTCCTTCGGGTGACCTCCGCGGTTAGTGGCCCCGGTGTTGGCTACCAGTGAGAAGCGCCCGCGTGGAGGCCACACTGAGTAAGGGAAGATTCCTTCGGGTGACCTTCTAGTGTGAGAACCCCCACAGATGAGATCTCTATGAAATGGCGCATAGAGGGATAGAAAGCCGAGGGCCCGTACGAAGTAAGAATATAAGAAAATAAGTATGAGTCAGAAAAAGGACAAGAAAATGAGAAGGAGAGTATGAGCATTAGAAAACGACGACGTGGATTGTCGATCGTTAGGACACGTGCATACATGCATAATTTCTGCTTACTGAGCCCCGGTGGCTCATTCTTTATGTTACGTATTGTAGGTACTGACGATCACGGTACGTGATCTGACCTTTACGCGAGGCCGATCTTTTGAAGCTATCCGGCTGCTTTTGAGGTGGGAGTGTGTGTATGGATGACGACCTGTGAAGGCCGGGCGCATAGGGAGCTTTTGGCTGCACACACACACACACACACACACTTGTATATCGTGTGGTTAGGGATACGATGGAATGTAGATGAGTTACGAACATTCTTTTGACATGTGTATAGTAATTTCGCACGCAAAGTTTAAGATGAAAAATTTTATTCGCATTTTTACACTATTGCTCTATATCAAAGCATTAGATATTTAATATTAGAACGGAATATGAGAGTGGGACGACGGGTCGTGACAGAGTGGTATCAGAGCTTCGGTCACAGGTCCTGCAAACTATCCATACACACACACTCAAAAGCGCGGAAGCGGCCTTGCTTGTAAGTACGATGTTATGTGAATTACTTGTGTGGTTTAATTTATTGGCCTTAGGAATTGTCAAGGTAGGTTGAAAAATGGTCAGACTTAGAGGCGGAGGAAGTAGAGAATCTGACCAAGGTAGGGATACCAACAACCCTCCTGATAGCCGGGATGCTACCATCCTGCAATTAACGGAGTTGGTCCGACAGCAGTCGGCCCAAATCCAACAGCTGATCCAACAGCAAAATGCTGGTGGGCAATCAGCCAACCTACCTCCCCCACCCGCACGAATTGAGATGATCGGGGAGAGGTTCAGGAAGCTAAATCCTCCACAGTTTGAGGATGCTGAAGACCCCACATCCGCCGAGGATTGGCTAAGGACGCTGGAGAACATGTTCCAGCATAGCCGCACACCCGAGGCGGAGAAGGTCATGTGCGCTGCCTACCTACTGAGGGGGAGCGCTGGGCACTGGTGGGACACCGTCTCAGCCATCGAAAACCCTCTGACGATGAGCTGGGATCGGTTCAAGGAAATCTTCCGAGGAAAGTATTACACCGCCCCAGTCAGAGCCCAAAGGATGAACGAGTTCATCAACCTCCGCCAAGGAGCAATGACAGTGGCGGAGTACATCAGGAAGTTCGAGCAGCTCTCAAGGTTCGCTGCTCATATGGTCAGTACGGACACGCTCAAGATTGAGCGGTTCATGGAAGGGCTGAAACCCGAGCTGTACAGAGACGTGAGTATGGCCGGAATACAAGGAGCCACGTACGCCCAAGTGGCTGAGAGAGCGCTGGTGGCAGAGCAAGCCGAGGCAAGGATTGCTCGCGCTCAAGAAGCAAAGCGCAAGTTCGTACAAGGGCCGCAAGGGAGCGGAAGTAACCCAAAGCGGCAGTTCATTCCCAAGGGTGGAAAACCGAACTTCCAGAATCGACCAGGACTACCTCCACAGTTTAACCCAAACCAGGGTAGACCCCAGTTGGACCTACCCGTATGCCCGAAGTGTGCACGGAGGCACATGGGAGCCTGCAACTCCCAAAATGCCGTCTGCTTCAAATGTGGCAAGACGGGCCACTATCTGAGGGCATGTCCGGAAGGTGGATCCGGAAGCCAAGCTGGAAACCAAGCAGCACCACCAATGGTACCAGCCAGGGTTTTCACTATAACCTCCGAGGAAGCGGAAAATAACCCGGCAGTGGTAACAGGTACCCTTCTCGTCTATGAAACCCCCACATGCATCCTAGTCGACTCGGGGGTGACTCACTCATTTGCATCCACTAAGTATGCCACGAGGGTAGGAGTCACGCCTCACCGAGCTGAGTGTGAGTTTAGGGTAACAGTTCCAAACGGGAATCCCACCCAAACTAACCATGTCCTACGGGATTGCCCAATAGTGATCGGGAGTAAGGAACTACCCATAGACCTCATAATCATTCCCATGAATGATTATGTGGTGATCCTCGGAATGGATTGGCTATCGAAGTACGGAGCCGTCATAGACTGCCACCGCAAGATAGTCACGCTCAATATGGACGGGGATGAACCCCTTAAGTTTGTAGGGACTAGTAAGGGGACTATGATCTCTAGGATATCAGCACTGAAAGCCCAACGACTGATCAGATCAGGGTGCGAAGCCTATCTGGTATTCGCTATCAAGTCGGAGGAGGACCCCTCTCCGAAATTCGAGGAAGTGCCGGTAGTTAAGGAGTTCCCTGACGTATTCCCCGAGGAATTACCGGGACTACCACCCGAGCGAGAAATAGAGTTCGCTATAGATCTGGTACCTGGAGCGGCGCCAGTATCTAAGACCCCCTATCGGCTAGCACCGACAGAAATGAAGGAGTTAAAGGACCAACTCGACGACTCCTGTAGAAGGAGTTCATACAGCCGAGTTTCTCTCCCTGGGGAGCGCCGGTGCTATTCGTGAAGAAGAAAGATGGGTCTATGCGACTATGCATAGACTACAGGGAGCTGAATAAGTTAACGATTAAGAACAAGTATCCACTCCCTAGGATAGACGATCTGTTCGATCAACTACAAGGTGCCACGGTCTTCTCTAAGATCGACTTGAGATCGGGCTATCATCAATTAAGGATTCGGAAGGAAGATGTCCCGAAGACGGCCTTTAGTACCCGTTATGGTCATTACGAGTTCCTGGTGATGCCATTCGGGCTGACTAATGCACCCGCAGCCTTCAGGGACTTAATGAACCGGGTGTTCAAACCCTATCTAGATAGGTTTGTCACCGTCTTCATTGATGACATCCTAATTTACTCAAGGACGAAGGAGGAACACGAGGAACATCTGAAAATAGTTCTGAGTATATTACGGGATAAGCAACTTTATGCCAAGTTCAAGAAGTGTGAATTTTGGCTTGACCAAGTCGCCTTCTTGGGGCATATAGTATCAGGAGCAGGAATTTCCGTAGACCCGAACAAGATAGAAGCCATCAGCAACTGGCCCAGACCGACCAATGTAACGGAAGTACGAAGTTTCCTCGGTCTGGCGGGTTATTACAGGAAATTCATCAAGGACTTCTCAAAGATAGCGTCTACGTTGACGAAGTTGACCAGGAAGAATACGCCATTTCAGTGGACCACGGAATGCGAACGGAGTTTCCAGGAGCTGAAGGAAAGGCTTACAACGGCCCCAGTTCTCACAATACCATCGGGAACCGGAGGGTTTACGGTGTATAGTGATGCGTCGAAGAACGGATTAGGGTGCGTACTAATGCAGAACGGGAACGTAGTAGCATACGCTTCCCGCCAACTGAAAGAGTACGAGAAAAATTACCCAACGCACGACCTAGAATTGGCAGCAGTGGTCTTTGCTCTCAAGATATGGAGGCATTACCTCTACGGAGAGCGGTGTGAGATATACACTGACCACAAGAGCCTCAAGTACTTCTTTACGCAAAAGGAGTTGAATATGAGGCAGAGGAGGTGGTTAGAGTTAGTTAAGGATTATGACTGCGTAATCAACTACCACCCAGGCAAGGCGAACGTAGTAGCCGATGCCTTAAGCCGAAAAGCAGTCAGTGCAGAACTGCAACTGCTGGAAGTAGAAGTCGTATGGTTAGGCGAAGTTGAGGCGCAGCTAGCGGCCTTAACTTTGCAACCAACACTGCTAGAGCAAATTAAGACAGCGCTAGGAGCAGACGAATTGTACGCAAAAATTAAGGAGGCACAGCCGGAACAAACAACCGGAGACCTCATGATACGGAAGACGGACGACTGTATTCCAGGATCGGTTGTACGTACCAGACAACGCTGAGCTAAGAAAGACGATAACGACGGAAGCCCATACTACTGCATACTCAGTACATCCAGGAGCGACGAAGATGTACAGAGGTTTAAAGAAGAACTACTGGTGGCCAGGCATGAAAAAGGACATCGCGACTTTCGTGAGTCAGTGCCTGACGTGCCAGCAGATAAAAGCCGAGCATCAAAGGCCGGCGGGAACCCTCCAACCGTTACCCATTCCGGAATGGAAATGGGATAACATTACCATGGATTTCGTAGTAGGACTGCCGAGGAACACGAAGGGGCACGACGCGATTTGGGTAATTGTCGACAGACTCACCAAGTCCGCCCACTTCTTACCCATTAGCACGACGATTTCCATGGAACGGTACGCTGAGCTCTATATCCAAGAAATAGTGCGAGTGCACGGCGTTCCATCCTCAATAGTCTCGGATCGCGACTCCAGATTTCTGTCAAAATTCTGGACAAGCTTGCAAAAGGCGATGGGAACGAAGTTGTCTTTTAGTACCGCCTACCATCCGCAGACGGACGGTCAATCCGAGCGAACCATCCAGACCCTGGAGGACATGCTCCGAGCGTGTGTACTCGATTTCAAAGGGAATTGGAGTAAGTACCTCCCACTGATCGAGTTCTCCTATAACAATAGCTACCACGTCACCATTGGGATGGCACCGTACGAAGCGCTATACGGGCGAAGGTGCAGATCCCCAGTACATTGGGACGAGGTTGGCGAACGGGCAGTGTTAGGCCCTGACATAGTACGGGAAATGACGGAAGCTATCACAACCATACGAGAAAGAATGCGAACGGCGCAGAGCCGATAGAAAAGCTACGCGGATCGAAGACGTCGACCATTAGAATTTGAAGAGGGAGATATGGTGTTCGTGAAAGTATCACCGATGAAGGGCGTGAAAAGATTTGGGAAGAAAGGAAAGCTAAGTCCTAGGTATATAGGACCATTTAAGATACTGAAGAGGGTAGGCGGGGTAGCATACCAGCTGGAGCTACCTGCGTCATTACCGCAAGTGCATGACGTGTTCCACGTCTCGACACTGCGAAAATACATAGCTGACCCGAACCACGTTCTAGGAAACGAATCTCTACATCAACAATTGAAACCGGATCTAAGCTACGAAGAGACTCCGGTGGAGATATTGATGTACGAGACCAAAAAACTTAGGAACAAAGACATTCCTTTAGTAAAAGTGTTGTGGCGGAACCAATCCACGGAAGAAGCCACATGGGAACGGGAGGACGAAATGCGAATTCGTTACCCCGAATTGTTCCACACGGGCTGATTTCGGGGGCGAAATCCTCCTTAAGGGGGGGAGGATGTAGGACCCAGGTCCCTGAAAATTTGGTCGGCCAATAAATTACGTGTATGACTTACGTGATTTTGTGTTAATTACGTATATGTTCTACGTTTATGTGAATTCATGAAATTCATGCTCGTGACTTCTATGAGAATTACGTGCAATTGCCAAGGATTGTGTGTTCAATATAGTCCTAATTTAGGAAGGATGATTTTCGGAAATGATAAAGGAAATGGCTAATGATAGTTGGGCTTAGAATGGAATATAGAATGTGGGCTAGAATTTTATTTGGGACATGAACCCATTATGATAGGAATTATCAAGTGGGCTAAGAGTGGAATTAGGCCCAACTCAAGAAATAGCAACTTTGGAGACAAGTTCCCCCAAAATAAGGAAAACCCACGCTAACTCTAAACTACACCCTCAAACCTATGAAAATATCATAGTAAATAACCCAAAAACTCGACAAACACACCCAAGAAACCACGAAAGAAGAAGCAACGAAGAAGTCGAAGCAAGGCTCAAAGCAACACCCTCAAAACCGCTTGGGAATTCGAAGTTAGTAAGTTAAACACCCTCCTTAAGCTATTAATTCTTTATCTTGGAAGTAGTTAAGAGCATTAAATGGCGTTAAATGCAAAGTGGTTGGAGAAATCCACGAGAAACCCTAAATACCGAGTTTAAGTTCGCAATAAGGGTTTCGGGGTGAGCAAATACGGGTTAAGTAGCTTAGTATGTGGTCTAGAGCTTGAAATTCTAGGGAGAACAAGCTAAGAATCTCGTTCGGTAGGGATAAAGAATCGAAGATGATGAAAATGTCGAAAACACAATGTCGAATGGTTAGGAAAAATGTCGATATAAAAGTCAAGGCAAATAGTAAATGTCGAGGTTGAGATTAAAATGCATGTCGACATTTCCATTGTACAAAATGTCGAAGCATAAATGTCGAGGTCTCTATCCGGGTAAATGTCGAAATGAAAGGAATAAAATGTCGAGCTAGAGGTTGATATAAATGTCGAAACCCTCATAGGAAAAAGATGTCGAGACATCCTAAGGTAAAATGTCGAGATGTTAAAACAAGATGTCGAGCTTCATAAAATGTCGAGACCCAAGACAAAAATGTCGACATGTTGAATAAGATGTCGACTTAGCATGTCGATATTTTACACTATATAAATGTCGAGACCTTCACATAAGTTATATCGAGATTTAGGGTTAATAATATGTCGAATGATAGAATGCCGAGTAAAATGTCGAGAAGCTATGGCAAAATATCGAGACCTCTAATTGAAATAAATGTCGAGTTTTTAAATCATTTAAATGTCGAGTCCTTTCACCTAGGCGAAATGTCGAGTGGAAATTGAGCATGAAATGTCGAAATACATGTTTGAAATTTATGTCGACATCTTATGTACTAAAATGACGAGGTAAATGTCGAAACCCTAAAAATGCCGAAGTGTTAAGAAAAGATGTCGAGATATCCTAAAAGTAAAATGTCGAAACGTTAAAAAAAAGGGAATGTCGAACTGTTAGGATAAATGTCGAATGATAGATATAATGTCGAGCCAAATGTCGATATTAAAATCAGGATCAAAATGTCGAGATCTTTAAACAATTCAAAATGTCGAAGTAAGGAAAATACCGAAGTCTTCACATACAATATTAAGCAAAATATTTCAACACATTTCAAGTACATAGATAACCAATATTCCAGAAAACGTACTGACATAAGAATTTTATGATTAATGTCGAAAATTAGGAATTTCGACGAACCAGTAGCAGCTATTCTACGGACTCCAGGTAAGTAGAAATTTCAACTACAGTACGTAACTTGCCTGCGTCCGATGATGTAAATTTACGTGCTCGTGCATTTTACGTGGAACGTGCATGTTACGATAAGAGTATTTTACATGCATGATAGCATGACATGAGCACTTGCACGCATAAGTAGTACGTATGACACGAGGTAAGAGCGTGCGTAAGATCGCCTGTGTGCGATGTATACTCGCCGATATTGGCGTTTGTGTCGACTCAATGAAGAGTCACGGCTCCCCTATGCAGCCATGGCAAAAGAAGCCATAAGGCCTGTATAAGAGGCTGGGAGAATACCCCGTATGCGGGAGATGCAACCTGGAGAATGCGGCCCGGGGCACGCACTGAGTAAGGGAAGATTCCTGCGGGTGACCTTCTAGTGCGTAAAGCACTAACCGGGAGGGAAGATTCCTTCGGGTGACCTCCGCGGTTAGTGGCCCCGGTGTTGGCTACCAGTGAGAAGCGCCCGCGTGGAGGCCACACTGAGTAAGGGAAGATTCCTTCGGGTGACCTTCTAGTGTGAGACCCCCACAGATGAGATCTCTATGAAATGGCGCATAGAGGGATAGAAAGCCGAGGGCCCGTACGAAGTAAGAATATAAGAAAATAAGTATGAGTCAGAAAAAGGACAAGAAAATGAGAAGGAGAGTATGAGCATTAGAAAACGACGACGTGGATTGTCGATCGTTAGGACACGTGCATACATGCATAATTTCTGCTTACTGAGCCCCGGTGGCTCATTCTTTATGTTACGTATTGTAGGTACTGACGATCACGGTACGTGATCTGACCTTTACGCGAGGCCGATCTTTTGAAGCTATCCGGCTGCTTTTGAGGTGGGAGTGTGTGTATGGATGACGACCTGTGAAGGCCGGGCGCATAGGGAGCTTTTGGCTGCACACACACACACAGACACACACTTGTATATCGTGTGGTTAGGGATACGATGGAATGTAGATTAGTTACGAACATTCTTTTGACATGTGTATAGTAATTTCGCACGCAAAGTTTAAGATGAAAAATTTTATTCGCATTTTTACACTATTGCTCTATATCAAAGCATTAGATATTTAATATTAGAACGGAATATGAGAGTGGGACGACGGGTCGTGACAATATGTTAGAAACTAATAGTTCTATCACCAGTATTCTATCATCGAGCTTCTGGCCGTATTTGTGTGTTTTGGACCAGGATCGGGATGGGAGCGAGAGACTGGGTCTTACATTTGTGCTTCAGAAGACATGTGATGCATCTTAGGAAAGATGATTTGGTCTTCCTCTAGCAAGACATTCCAAAGATCTTACGAAGATTCGGATTGATCCCTACCAACTTTTACGGGAATTAGCTATAATCTCGAGGCAACTTCCATTACTCCATTACCTTTATGGGTAATCATCACTTGCCAAATGAGCCTGATTATCTAATTAGGTACAACGTTGAGGCTATTGATAAGTTCAAGTAATTCAAGGCTATACTGGAGAAGTAAACCGAGAAGTTTGTTAAAAATAGTACAATTGGATTGAGAAGACCAATATTAGTTTCTAGTTTGACGAGTTACTGGAAGATAACAAGATCATTTCATAACCATCAAGTGTTGGGGAACCCCGTGTGTCCCGAGATCTAATCCCGGCGCAGCGGAAGTTTAGAGTTTTTTCGGGGATCCCCGTAAGGTTAGGCACGGATCGCTTATTATATAACAGAAAATACATATGACACGTTACAAAGTTTAGACGCTTACTGTAATTCCAGATTAATCCAAGAATACGTTGAATACTTCTAAAGATTAAAACCTTCGTTGAATGTGAATAGTGTTTGGAGACTTTAGAGCGTCTGAGTACGTGAAGTATTTTGCAAATGAAAAACTTAGATTCAATAGTGTTAGGGTTTAGGGTTAATACCTTGAATAAGGTATTAAGCCCATAGTCCCCTAACAAGCACATTACAACTTACAACCCAATTAAATAAAATACAACATATAAAATACAACATAAAGAATAAAAAGACTTAGAATAAATATTTTGGACCTTTGTAAAATATTCTAACGTTCTCCCCCTTAGTGTCCAACTTACAATAAAGCCTACACTAAGTCTTCATTTGTTTTTCTTCTTCGAGCGAAGAGGAGGTGGAGGTTCTCTATGGGCCAGGTACGACGTCCTGAATCCTAGAGCGATCTCGAAATGTCTGATGTCATTTTTGAGGATGATTCGTTCTCGTGTCGCTCCGATGATTTGATTCAGAATAGGTCGTTCTTCGAGTTCTGTGCCTTCAAGTATTGCATCGTCAGAAAGTGTCTCTAGTCTTGACTTCAGGTGGTTTAGGATTATCTTCAGTGTTCCATCAGAGAACTTGGCAGTTTCTGATACTGAAAATGCTTGCATCTGATTGTCTTTTCATTGAAGGTAAGTGATTGGAAGCTCAGGTTGTAAGAAGATAAAATCCTCGTCGTGATTAACTATCTCATTATACCTATTCTGAGGCTGTGTTAGGTTGACTTTAATCATATTGCTCTCACGAGCCATTTGGAAGTCATGAGTAGCGTGGAACTGGATTTGACTCAGCATGCATTCCATGATTGCCCTGAATCCTTGTCTTCTTGCATGACTGTTGAGGATAAACTTGCAATACAAGCTGAAAAGCTTGTTCAATTTTGCCCAATGGAAAGTAGGGTTGATCGGCTTTTGTATATCTTTCAACGGACATGTCGTACCTCTTGATCACATGCACAGGGCCTACATATCTTCCCATCCCCCACTCTATGCCTTGGATGTCGCAGATAGACACTTGAGCTCTGAGATATCTTTTGTATTACTCTTAGTCATTGCTCCTCTGTTCGATGATTCCCAAAGTATGATCTGATGACGAAGACCGTTGGGCATCCCATTTAAGTGCTCAAGACCTGCAGATGAGGCTTGGCTCTATTGGTCAAAGCTGAGGCGCTTAGGGTCATGTTGGGAGAGGTCCTAGGTTCGAGTCTCATCCCTATGACATTTCCCTAGGCCTGCCCACATGGGCCCAGACATGTACGACTGACCTGGTCGGCCTGTTAAGCAGATAGTGGGTCGGACCCGGGGTTTCACCATCGGCTTTCCCCGGTTACCAAAAAACGAAGTGCTCAAGACTTAGATAATTGACTCCCATTTCTTCCTCCTTCCGCCAGATCCTAGGATAACAGTCTTCAAGGCAAGGGTGCCTTGATTTCTTGTTGTCCCAAGGAGTCTCTAAATATGTGTAACCCGGCGTCGGTGGCTTGGGCACTCGGTGATGAAGGAGATCTTGAAGTTATGGGAGGTTTGCTTTAGGGTTTTCTCCTTTCTCCTCTTCCTCTCGCTCGATGAAGCAAAAATCCGACACCGCCGCTTTTAAGAAACTTGTGATGCTTTCAATCCGTGCGCAGGACTCTTCTTGCATCTCTGTTCTTGTCCGCCACTCCTTTTCTAGGATGTATTTGTCAATGTAGACCTAAGGATCGTTGGGACGAGGGGTTGTGGTTGCTTGGACTGCTTGGGTGGAGGTCTCCAGTGCCAGGCTCGACTTCGCCAAGGGAAGTTGTCTGGTTCGTCCCTGACGAAGATTGTCTTGTTCTGAAGAACATTGGTGGTGGTGGTGGATTGGATGATCGTGACCCGCCTCTCGAATTTGCACTCCGCATCCTCATCTGCGACTGCTTGTTGTGGTTTTCTTACTCTTCTTCTCCCCCTGAGGACAGTCCTGGTCGTTAGGATCATCATGACGACGTTTCTGGTTGGGGCCTTCTTGACGGCATGAAGTCTGTGGAGGCGGATCACGACCCTCAAACAACCTTCGATAGATATCTTCTTCTTCTGGGGTTCGCTGTTCTAGGGTAAGCAGACGCGACATGAGGATGTGGAAAAGCTGGAGTATTTGGATGGTATACGGGTCTGGTTTGTTGGAAGTTGGTGGTGATGGAAGTGTGCGAGGTCGTGACTGCGGCTGTTTGACTATGGGGGGTCTTCCCTTTGTCCCGAACTGGTGCTTCGATGACTCCTTGAACACGGGCTATGGTTACGTGTTCAAGAAACTCCAAAGTCGGTTCTCGAAGTAGGCCATCGTCACACCTGAAGTAGTAGCTCCGGTGCCACTAGGGTCAGCCGTTAACACCCTGGCTGAGTCAGGGCGGCCCTCGTGAACTGAAGTCTATAGGACTTACTTTCCTTGGGACTTCCGACCTCTTCTCGCGATGCATCTTGTGAAGCTGGTGCTGGGGTCGTTACGGCCTCGTCACGGAGACGGGCATGTGTGGAGCTTTCATCGGGGCCACGTCCCGTTAGCACACAGGACTAGGTCCTGTATGGTGGCTCTCGAATAATGAGTTGCTGAAGTAAGAGTCGACATCGTCTAGGCTGGCCAGTGTTAAAAACTCGTGTGGAATGGGCATTGCTCGTTGCGCGTATTTCTCTTGCTTCTTCCCCTTCTGGAGACATCTCAGTTTTGGTGGGGTGTAGTTTTCCTCTTCTGGTCGTCTTGGTACCTCCGGTGTTATGGACATGAAGTGGTGGATCCAATATGACTAGTCTGGCATAGTCATAATTTTTCCTAGACGAGAATGGTTATGTTGCAACGGTCGTGGCCTGAGTGCTCTGGTCAGAAGCACTTGTTGACAAAAGCAAAGATAGCCCGCTAGGGATGCGGAATCATTGACTGTTGAATATGGGAGACGAACTTGACTGGAGTGTAGTATCCCATCCTCGTCATGTCTTCAATAAGCTCATCCTCGAATGCCTGATCTTCGTAGTGAGGTTGACTTGGCAGCCGAAGGACGTGTCGAATGAGTTCCCTGGTGATGTGGACTATTTCATTTGCAATTTGGGCCTTGTAGTATATACTGTTGTCGTCAGCAACATTGGTCTTTATTGTCCCCCAGAATTGTTGTAGGTAGATTGTAGGGACTCGGGCCGAAGTTGAGAAAGCATACCCGAGGTGACGGTTCCTCAAAATGGATAGAATGATTTCGTACTGGCATTTGAATGTGTGCAGGTCGAGTTGGAAGTTATTGTCTTTGGTTACGATCCATTTTGAGGTCAGGTATACGTGATCCGTAGGTGTCGTCATATTTTTTAAATTTGAGGCTTTTCCCTTTTTTTATTTTGCCCGCTTTTTTTTATTTTGCTTTTGTTGTTGGACACTGGGAAAATCTGCTGAAACTACAACACAAAAGAAAATGATATTAGGATATAAAGTAGTAATTTGAAAGCTTTGTACTGTGAATAGTGTGGGCTTAATTCGTTTGAGTGAAATGATTTCGGCCCAGTACTGTTCCGCCCAGTTAAAAGTACAAGAAATTTTTTGGAAAATTTTTAAGTGAGGTTCGCGGGGCCAGTGCAATAGAACTTCCCGAATTAGCAAATCAAATTAATAAACTTTAAAGCTTTATCAGTTCGCGAATTGTATATCGCGAACGCAGAGGTTCGCGAAATTCAATTAGTGAAGCTGAGTTTTTTCAGAATTTGCTAAGTCTAAATCTCGGGCCTTTGAGAGTGGAGTTTCGCAAATTGACCAGGTCAACCATGTATATGTGAAGTGTCAGTTCGCGAATTAGGACTCGCGAACTCTGAGATTCGCGAATTCGAATCGCGAAGATGAGAGGTCAGTCAGTCAAACTCGCGAAAATAAAAAAAAAACTTGGAAGTAAAGAATTGAATTCGCGAAAACATTTTTGACCCGTGAAGTAAGTTTTAAAAGATCGATCTTTATCTATAAAAAGTTTATTTTCTTTTAAAAAAACATCTCGAACCCTAAATCGTTTTTCTGCGGATACTTTAAAACGAAAAACTCAGATTTAAAAATCCGATTTTGAAGAAGACGACCCATCTTCACGAAAACCTTCAAATTCGAGCCCCATTTTAACAAATCAAACTGATTTCTCCACAAAAATGAAAAGCCCCGTTCTCCTGAAAATCGAACCTGCAAATCTGAAATCAAAACTATAAGCGAAGTAAACTGAGGTGTCCCTTACCACAGTTAGATTAGTGAGTGTGCGAGGATGATTTCGAGCAGAAAAACACAGCAAGTCGACGAGGAGGGAAAATAATTTGGGATGAACGAGTTCAATTTGTTTCGCGAAGGAGTGAGTTTGATGATTTGAGTGAAGTAAAGTGAAATTTCGCGAATCTGAAGAAATTATACCAAGTGATTTCGCGGGCCAGGAAAGATCCTGAGATTGGGCCGCAGAGTTTGTTATAAAAGGCCCACTAGAATTCGCGAAGTGATTTAAGGTGACTTTATGAAATTGAGTTCGTTAACCAGAGATATTGAAAACTTGAAGTTGTGGTCCGCGAAGTGAACGTTGACGATTTTGACAAGTCAAATTTGATGGATTTCGCGAACTGAGATGAAATTGAATTCGAGAATTGGAATTCGCGAATCATAGAATTTGAAAAGTTGAAATGTTGGCTTCGCGAATAAGCAGGTTATACCAAGTATTTCACAGGCCTGTAGAAATTACTATCAAGATTGGGCCGCAAAATTTGAGAAAGAAGGCCCATAACTTCAATTTGACTTGATCAAACAACAAAATAGATACTGAAACCAAAAGAACGAGGAGCTAGAGAGAGAATCTAGAGAGAGAAAGTGACAAAATTTTGAAATTTCATATTTCACGCGACTTTCACGTCGGATCACCGCCGTTTTTGGCCAACCTCAATCCTTGGTGGCCGGCCGGTGATAGGGAATCCCTTCTCCATCAATCAGGTGGCGAAGGGGACGGTGGTTGGGGTGTTTGAGGTGGTTCTTTGATCAGTGGTTTAACAGGCACCCGAATGGGTGGGCTGGGACCCGTCTTGGCTTCGGGTCACTATCATTGCTAAGTCCAGCCGGCGGTGCACTGTCAGATTGCTCTGCTTGGTTCGGGTGAGCAGGTTTTTGTCTTCTTTGTTTATGGGAATTCTAGACGTGAGGATCGCCGCTCTCTTTGGGATGAGCTGATACAATATTCAGCCTTACGCGTCGACGGTGCATGGTTGGTGGCTGGGGATTTCAATACCATCTTGCATGCGGGCGAGGGTCGGGGAGGGGCGCCAAATGTAATTGATATGGCTGAGTTTCACAATTGTCTAGTACAGGCGGATCTCTCATCTCTTCCATCCACGGGCCAGGGATTTACTTGGTATAATCAGCAACGGGCGCTGGCGGGTATTTGGCGCAGATTAGATCGCATGTTGGGGAATCCCCAATGGTTCGCCAGGTGTCCAGACAGTTATTATAGATGCGAGCTCCCAGCCACCTCTGATCACTCGCCACTGACTTTAGGGGCTGCGGAGAGTCGACAAAGGGGCCTGAGTTTTCGATTCAAGAACTTCCTTATTAGGAACCTACGTTTTTGGACCAAGTTCGTCGGGTGTGGGAGTCGCCCGAGGAGGGGTTCCCTATGTATGTTCTGGTGAATACG
>JAPQWV010002820.1:0-50000 GCA_027422505.1 Craterostigma plantagineum | reverse complement strand
CAACAGAGATGACGATTATGAGGGGATTGAATAGAGAAACAAAAAGCGGCCCAGTTCTTGAGAGGCACCAAGACATCATGTACAGTCTAAATGTTATGTTGATTATTCCCTGCAAATTTTTTATTGAAAAATAAGAGAAACATGTATGCATAGATATATACGTGCGATCAATATGTCAAAAGGGTCACAGAAGATTAAAGGTGATTTATGTTTTTACGAGGCTGATATATATATGGTATTACCGCATAAAGAACAGCGATTAAGCCCACGTTTGATTGAAGCTTCCAAGCATCCATATCTCTTACAGCGATCAAACCAACTATTGCAGATTGCGCAGTCACAATGACGCAGTAAATAGCTACTATGATCATCTCTGCTGGGTAAATCTTGAGTATCCATGTCTGCATTTATCATCATGCAATGCATATAGAAAAACAAAAAAAGGGCTTAGTTCAATGCACATATCTCTCTCTCTCTCTCTCTGTCTATGGACCAAGCTACCTGAACTATGGACCAAGCTGCAGTTGAGAAAGCGGCGAGCGAAAGCAAAATCCCGCCAAGAATCCAATTTGGCTGCGAAGGCGAAACGTTGGAGAGAAGCCCTACGGCTTCTGTCTTGTTTAGTATCGCGGGTCCTTTATAAAGGGTCACCATCGACGCCCCAACGATCGAAATGATAGTGCCAAAGATCTTAGATAAGTCGCTTGATCTCCTAAGGTTTAATCTTTCCATCCTGCAATCTTTAATTATTAGAGAATATGTACTGAGAAGTGTTGTTTTAGTTGGTTGTAGATGAATATATTGACCTGAAAATTATGGCAAGTATGTAAGTAAATCCAGGTACAAGATTGATATTTAATTGTGTTCATTTAATTATTAGTCTATGTTCTGTAATTTAATTACGCCCTAGGATTTAATTGTAAATATACCCGACTTGTGGGTATATTAGTTAACTTGGGCCCAATAGCCCGATTAGGGCTTATGTGTATATATACCCTAAACGATACATCGTTTAGGGTTGCTGAATCATAATAGAGTTGACGACTTTTCTGAAGAACTCGCGCGCTCTCTCGTTCCAACTCTACAATTCGTCTACGGTATTACTTTGTTTATTGCTTCCATAATTCATCGTATCAGGTAATACTAATCCATTGATTCAGTACAAGGTTGGATAAAATCGGCCTAACAAGTGGTATCAGAGCTTGTTCTAGAAACGAGTTTAACTTAGCCTTTTCTACTAGTTCGGTTCGCAAGACCTTTTCATTGTTCGCTAACCTAGTTTCTAGTTTTCTTAATGATTGGTTTTCACTAGACATAGATGTTAGTCTATCTTGGAGAATTGAAATCTCTAAATGTAGATCAGAGTAAGAATCGTGTACCTCAGTTTCTGAAGATGAGTCAGTTGTGGGAGTGGCTGCAGTGTTGTGCGCCTCATCTTCAGAGTCAGCTTCGACGTTTGCCACGAGTGCCTGATTTTCTTCCTCACTCTCAGAGGTATCCTTGAGCCATGGTTCCTGTTCTGCCATGAGTACGACACCCGACTGGTTTTGTTTTTCTGCTTGAAAACCTACTCTTTCTGATTCCAACGTTGCGTTTAATTTGGAAATTTTATTAGCAACTTCTGAAATTTCCCAACAAGAAGCAGGTTTGCTAGAATGTAAATTACATTCCCCGTTTGACGCTAGGTTCTTAGAGGAATTTTGATCCGCTTGCCCTCTTCTTGTTAGAATGTCCTCTAAACTCCTAATTTTAACGTATAGCTCGCTACGCTCGCTATACATAACGTTATATTGACAAGTCTTAGTGAGTCTCTCGTCTTCGCTCTCTTTCAAAGTAGTAGTTAACTCACTAATTTTCACTTTCAGTCTTTCTATTTCTTTGTCACGATCATCGACTCTCATTTGCATTGCTTCAAGCTTGCAATTGAGATGCGCTTTTTCACTTAAGCTGGCAAGGAGACATTTATGATTATTCTCTAAACGAGCTTTTAATTCCTCAATTTCTTTAGCTTGTTTGTTCACTTTCTGTTCCCAATGATACGACATATATGACATATTGAAAGTGAATATTGAAAGTTCAGTTCTAGAATTATTTTGGTTGGATATGGATCTTAATCGTGTTGATCAACTTATCTTAGATGAATCAAACAAAGTTAGAAAGATAGATGAAAAATAAATAATCACAGAATTTAATAATATTAATAATTTGGATACTTAAATAAATATATGTATATAATAATTTTTTTTTTAAAAAATGATGCTATATAGGATTTGGAAGATAAAGTCTGATCTTGTGTTAATTCAATAAATTAATGTTTTCGAAGAATTTAACTCAAAGGACTTAATAAGACTTACGGATAGTTGGAGGTGTAAGAAAAATGCAAGATGGTTTCGAAAACTAGTTGTGAATTGATAATAATTTTGGTCTAGATCAGAAATAGCTTTTGAAAATCACTTAACAGATTTAAACTAATAAAGATATTTTCGAAGACTAGCAGTGGTGATTTAGCTAAATGTCGAGGTAGTCTTAGAAAGCAGAGGATATCGAGATTCAAATGTAGAATTAATTTCTGATTTTTGAAGTGTGATATCGAGATTCAATTTCGAGAAGAGGAATTGAAATGAAAGATAGAATTCGAAGAGGATGCCGAGAGAAAAAATTTCGAGAATCTTTTTTTTTTTATGATGAGTAACGACTATAGTGGATGTGGTAATGAAATGAGGATGATGAGTGATCTAATGAGGACACGTGGATGATGATTCATGTATTTGATGTGAAATATGGATATATGTCATTAGTATGTGACTGTTTATATGAGAGTGCACGTGGATGATGAGTGAAGTGCTATTTGTGTAATGGTTGTATCGAATGAGTATGGGTGATGATGATGAAATGATGCAATGCTGACAAAAGAAATGAATTTTGATTGGTTAAAAGTTTCGAATGTCGAGGAGAATATCGGGAGGATTTCGAATGAGTATGTCGGCAATGATAGGAAGAAGATTTCGATATACGACTTTTAAATGTCGAGAAGCTTGAAATGTCGAGCTTGAAAAATGTCGAGATTCTTATAAAATGTCGAGATGAAAAAAAAAATTCGAGAGAAAAAAAGTCGAGATGCTTAGAAATGTCGAGATGCTTAAAAAGGCAAATGTCGAGCGATCTAAAATTGAAGATCTCGAGATATCTATTCTTCGTAGCAGATGTCGGGCGATAAAAATGGAAGACCTCGAGATTTATCTCTTCTTCAAAAATATTTCCTGTTCGTCGTGAAAATTGAATCTTCGGCTGGAAAAGGAAAACTGGCAATTTCGATCAATAATTACGGGAATGCAGATATACACCTATGCGTTCTTCTAAACCGAGAAAAATATGGGAATTTGGACGAGAAGGAATTGATAATCTTTGAATAAAAAGCGAAAATTTTGAAAATCAAGCCGAGATAAATCTGATGAATTTGATCCACGATTTCGGCTCTGATACCACTTGTTAGGCCGATTTTATCCAACCTTGTACTGAATCAATGGATTAGTATTACCTGATACGATGAATTATGGAAGCAATAAACAAAGTAATACCGTAGACGAATTGTAGAGTTGGAACGAGAGAGCGCGCGAGTTCTTCAGAAAAGTCGTCAACTCTATTATGATTCAGCAACCCTAAACGATGTATCGTTTAGGGTATATATACACATAAGCCCTAATCGGGCTATTGGGCCCAAGTTAACTAATATACCCACAAGTCGGGTATATTTACAATTAAATCCTAGGGCAGAATAAAACTACAAGATTAAGATAACCTGATTTAATTGAACACAATAAAATATTCCTAACAATCTCCCCCTTTGTGTTCAATTTGCAATTCAGCGCTGGTTATCTTCGTCTTGTGATCGTACTGAGTCCTTCGTTAACAGCTGAAGCAGAATACGTTGCCGCTGCCAGTTGTTGTTCCCAAATTCTGTGGATGCGAACTCAACTCTTGGACTACGGGTTTGATTTACATAATATTCCTATTTATAGTGACTCTAAAAGTGCTATTGCTATTACATGCAATCCCGTACATCACTCACGCACGAAGCATATTGACCTTCGATATCACTTCATAAAAAATCATGTTGAAAATGGCATCATAGAAATGCAATTTGTTAGCACCGAACTTCAACTGGCCGACCTTTTCACTAAAGCATTGGATGAGAAACGATTCCAATTCTTAGTCTCTAGGTTGGGCATGTTAAATCTTACCTCTTAATCTAGACACATACATGCTAGGCTAGACATAATCATGTTATATATTTTGCAAAGCCTATGCATCTGTCTAGGGGGAGAAACATAATTGCATAATTCTAGGGGGAGCATTTATCATTTAATATCTACATCACTGATTTAGGGTGAATTAGCCTTACATTTAAAAAAAAAAAAAATAAAAATAAAAAAAAAAAAAAATAAAAAAAAAATAAAATAAAATTCGCATGCATATGTCTAGGGGGAGCATCACTATTTCCTATTTTTTCAGTACCTTCGCATTATCACGTGGTATTTTTGCATCTTATTTGCATTTTATTTTATTTGCATTTTATCCTATTAGGCTCACTTGCATGAATTTTTTTTCTAAGTCTTAAAATCTCATTGGGCCATTTCGAGTAAAGCCCAAACCGTAAGTTTGCCAAGCCTATCTCATATCGACTTTTGTACTCGACATTTTTTTGGGCCTTGAGGAAGCCCAAGAACAATTCGACATTTTTTTACCAAATTCGACAACTCCTTTCGACTCGACATAATATCATCACTCGACATTTTCTGACATCTCGACTTCTCACTTGTCAACATTGGGCCAGCCCAAGAACAATTCGACATCTTATAACCCAGCCCGACATCATCGTCTTCTTCATTTCGTTTCGACATTTCATAATCCACTCGACATTTTTCGTCTTCTTCACTTCGACTTCTCAAAAAACACAGAACGCTCCAAACCCTCCCTTCAAATTTCGCAGAAATTCTTTTTTTAACAGTCCTTCGTCATCCTCTGGTAAGCTCCACAGAGCCCTATCTTCCTCTATTATGTTACCAATGATCTCGATTGCAGGTGTGAAAAACTCGGCGAGCCCACTGACGGAATTATGATTTCAGACTTTTTGTTTTAAATCTTCGATTTCCATGACTCCTCGAGTATTTCATTAATTTTCAAACTGATTCTATCTGATTTTGGACCCTTCGACATCTCGTGATTTAAATCTGTACATGTTTGAAACGATTTTCAGAGTTTCCCCAAATTTCAAGTCGTGAACCCTAATTTGATTTTCAACAGTGCGATATCGACATCTTCTTCATCTCGACATTTTCTTTAAAACTGAGCGATATCGACATTTTTTTTACCTCTCGACATTTTATTTCAACTGAGCGATATCGACATTTTCCTTCCTCGCGACATTTTATCTACACTGTGCGATATCGACATTATTTTATCTCGACATTTTATTAAAACTGTACGATATCGACATTTTCTGCCTCTCGACATTTTATTTAACACAGTGCGATATCGACATTTTTCTCTCTCTCGACATTCTATTTTAACAGATTCAGGTCTCGACTTTTTGAGTTCTCGACATCTCAAAAGTTCTCGACATTCTATTTAATCTTGAGCCTTTCGACATTTTATTTAAACCTCTCGACATTTTCTTTAGAATGGACTGTCTCGACAATTTAACTGCTCTCGACTTTTTCCAAATTGGGCCGTATCGACATTTAACATATTGGGCCTCTCTAATCACCTTCAATTGGGCCTTTTTATCTCACGAAAAACGTTTTAACCCACAAACCAGGCCTTTCTTCATTACTTAACAAAAAATTTTTTTTTCGTCGAGTTATATATATATACCTATCTTCTATTCTATCTATACCTATATATATCTCTATATATATACCTATATATTCATATATATCTATATATCTACATCTATTTATACATATATAAATATCTTTATATCTATAAAAAAAAAAAAAAAAAAAAGAGGAAGAAAAGAAAGAAAAAGATTCACAGCGAGCGAGGGCAACGATGTAATATTCGATGTCTAATGACCTTTTGATCATATTTTAAGATTATGGAGATACCAAACCGAGACACGATCTATCCAATCTCCAAATGGATCGAGCCGCTGAAGAACAACTATCAATTGGACACAACGGCTTTCAGATGCTCGGACATGGTCATCATCGCCATTCTGAAAAATCATTTTCTCCTCCCTGCGTTCACACTCACGGCGAGCGTCCCCCAAGTTTACCTGCAACAATTCTGGGGACTCATGGACCAAGTTCCAGACATCGAGGAGATCATATTCCAAAGCCAGATCGAGAATACATCCGTTGTCCTTAACAAAGACCTTCTGAGGACGGTTCTTCAACTCCCTACTTTTGCCGAGCTCGTTCCACCTCCCACCGCTCAAGAAATCCTAAATGGAATGCTGGAACTAGGCTGCTCCCCACCTCTCACACAAGTCTCAGCATTCTCATTCAACAAAATACCCGCTCCGTGGAACGCTCTGTTCATGCTGATCAACAAGTGCTTATCACCGAAGCACACGGGCTATGATCGTTGCAATCTCAGCATCCTCACCATCTTCTATGGGGTCATCTTCGGGAAACGCTACGACTACGCAGCCCTATTCATGCAAGAAATCGTGGACCAGATCTACATCAGAGATCACCTCAAGACGTCCAAGAGAAAGGGCCTCCCATATCTCAGGTGGTTCCAAGTACTGATTTATCACTACATGGAAATCCACCCAGAGATCACCCGTCGTCCAGCAACAGAATCCCTAGGAGTTCCCAAGTTCAACTATTTAAAGAAAGCAAAGGAAGGATCGACAGCCCAAGGCATGACTATTCCACGACACCTCCTGGACCTTGCTGATCCCACGGATGCAGAGGTGATCAAGTACAGGCAGTCGCAGAACCTTCCTGCCCCTACGATACGGTCAAACCCCACCGTATCCAACCCCGGGGCCAGCTCGAGTGTGAGACAGGGTCCTGAGAGACAACGCGAAGTGCGTACAAAGAGAAAACATGACCGACGACCACCTCCTCCGGTGTCCGTCAGCTTCGCACCTCCCCTCCTCACTACATCGTCCAGAACCGAACCCATAGGAACAGGAGCTGATTTAATCAGCTCCCGAGTAGAAGTCGCCGCATCTGGTTCAACGGCGCATGCACAACCCAGCCCTTCCCATTCATCAACCTCCCAACAGGTTGATGTCTCAATACCTCACGGGGAACCATCTCAGCCATCCTTGTCTCGCTCGGAGGCAAGTGATGTACATATAAGCGACCCCCAGCCCCACGTCGCTGCCCCTTCTTCTACCACATCGAGTCTAGTGTCCACTTTCCCAAATTTTTTCGATTTTGCTAGGACACTAACACCTTTCTCGACTTTTCTTAGTGATCAGTCCAGAACGTCTGTAGAGACATCATCTATTGATGATACTCGACGATCGGACGGAAGTCCTGACACGGGCAACATCACTGCCCCCGTGAGTTCAGGCCATCTCGATGAGCTTGTCTTATCGACGATGCAAACGGTGAGCCTCAGTGGCCCTGGTCCCTCAAGTCCCACGCGCTCCTTAGTGCGTGTGGGCCGCGACTCAGGAATCTATTCTGAAGTCGTGACAACAGAACGCCTTCGTGGCTCTGTTGAGTTATCACCCTTCATCACCCGCGCCGACCTCGACCAACACCTCGAACGGAGCCTCGCAACCGTACGCGACGAGATGAGACAAATGGAGGCCTCCATCATGCAAAGAGTCGAGGCACTGGCATCCTCCCAATCCCACCGCCCGTCCACATCCGCCAGTACACCTACTCCTACACCCACTCCTACACCTACACCTACACCTACCCCTACTCCCACACCCACCACTAAGGAGCTTCGCCAACAACTACTTGATCGCCTCCTTAGCGAGGTCGACAGCCTCGATGATGAGGATAAGGAGCTTCTTCACCGCCTCCAAATACCATACCATTGCCACTACGACCCGCCCACACATAAGCGACGACATGACGACCCTGATGACGACGGTCGTCCTGAGGGGGAGGAAAAGCGACAGCGGGTCGAGGCAATAAACCAATCTGAGCCCTCCACCTCAAACCAACCAAAGCCCTCCACCTCAAACCAACCAGAAACCTCAAATCCCCAACCTACTACCTCCTCCCATTTAACCCTAACTACTAACCTACCAAAAAGCCTACCCTCATTACCATCCGACTTCAGACCAGACCCACCCCCACAGGAAATCGACGAGCCACTGCCTCCAGTCGTAGACATGAATATCCCTGATTCCATGGCTGAGCTCAACGACTTTATCGATCAAGGATGGGGATCTCAAAGCTACAGCAACCATCCCACAGAAGATGACATTGAAGAGAGACTGGACAACGTTAGTGGATTAATCTGGGCGGCGGTTGAAGCAAGCCTCAGAATGGCGCCAGACGAGATCAGAAATGGAGAAGACTACGAAGAAACGCCAGAAACATCTGAGACTCCCTGGAACAAGATCACAACTCCATTTCAAGAGGAACTTAGAAGCAGAATCTGGCGAGAACGTGGTCAAATTCGACCATACAATGAAATGGAGCTGAGAGGCCTATCACATGTGGAAGGATCCAAAAAGTTGGCCTACCATTTCCTATACAAATGGACGACGAAAGGCGGATCGAGGGTCACGGATGCAGACAAGAAGAGAATGAGAGCGAAGGCACCGATCAAGGATATAGTGGATGTCACCGTCCAGGAAATGGGAAGAAACCTAAAGTACCCAGTCTACAAAGTACTACGACTGGATGGCTCAGAAGACGTGATCACTGAAGGCAATCTGCAGTACATTGATCCCAGCGAAGTATACAAGCTATCAAGACTCTACAGGAAGTTCATCCTACGAGAATTCCGATACAAGCTGGGATATGAAGCCATCAAAAGACACATGCTAAGGGATATTACCTTCTATACAGGGCATGACTTCCAGATAGCCATTGAGAATAATGCTAGGAAGGTAAACCTCACAAGACCAAATTTCACCGGCATGGAGGAGGAACTCAAATCATACCCAAATGGCTTCATCTTCAAAGAACCTGAACTCTCCGTAGTCTACAGCAAGGATGGACTAAAGAGAGTCATGTTTCTCTCAGAAATCGAAAAGTACTGCGACGGAACTCTCAGGATCATTATCGAGAAACTGAGAAGTAAAGTTAGAAGATATTCTGACTCTTCAAAAGGTGACCTTGCAAGCTTAGGCCTCGAGCAGTTCCGAGATGAAATCGTCAGTCTAAGCAATATTGCTATTGAAGAAATTCAGAATAGATTATGCCTTCGCCGAAGCATCAGACAGTTCGAGTACGTTCTCAATTTGAGGAAATCCTTCTACAGAACAGAAGACCGCGCTACTACGTAAAATGAACACAAAGGGGGAGATTGTTAGATATTATTTAATTGTGTTCATTTAATTATTAGTCTATGTTCTGTAATTTAATTACGCCCTAGGATTTAATTGTAAATATACCCGACTTGTGGGTATATTAGTTAACTTGGGCCCAATAGCCCGATTAGGGCTTATGTGTATATATACCCTAAACGATACATCGTTTAGGGTTGCTGAATCATAATAGAGTTGACGACTTTTCTGAAGAACTCGCGCGCTCTCTCGTTCCAACTCTACAATTCGTCTACGGTATTACTTTGTTTATTGCTTCCATAATTCATCGTATCAGGTAATACTAATCCATTGATTCAGTACAAGGTTGGATAAAATCGGCCTAACAGAGTAGCTCAGAGCCAAGTGTTGGGGAGCTCTTGTTTAGGCCAGCATAACTACCAATGTCTGCTACACAACTGCATACACACAGAAATATTGAGGATTCTTTCTACGTTCGCCGAAGTTAATGAAGTTCAGTTTGAGAGTTGGAAAATCTTTAGCAAAAACTTCCAAGACTATACTGAAATTTAGTAAAATTGGAAGATAACCCTTGAGCTGACACAAAAGATTAGGTATAGTAGTTTCTTTACTACTTAAAGGAAAACAATGCAAGAGAGCCAACATTAAGTACTTATCATCGTCACTGCTTACCCGAAGAAGGCAAGAAAGAAGATCATACAGAGTACTTGAAATGTAAGAGGAGGCATCTTTGCCCTGCGAACGATGATGATAAAGTCTCAAATGCAACAAAATCCCACCATAATCAATCAATCAATTCATCAATCAATGCATAAATGACCGACCTTTGTAAGAGGAATCCGCAAGGGAAGAGAATAAGAGCAGCCAAAGCGTTGGAATACACAGTCAAGACAAAGAAACTGGTGCCGTCGGACATGGCGAGTTTGCTCACTATCATATTCACACTCAAAGCTGTGACGGCCAACACCATGACCAACAAGGGCACTGCATTTCCCATCAAAGAACGACGACGATGATTGCTCATCTTGATTGTCGATCACTTTTTTCTTCAAATTTCTTTTTTACGTTCGCAGAGATTTTGAGTTGAATGAGAATGATTTGCACGAGTGAATTTTCTTTCGTGGGGGTGTCGATGCAAAGCAGTGGAGTAGATGGTAATTGGTAGGTAGGAAATGTGTTGAATTTTCAAATTTGGAGAGAATAGTGACGAAAAGTGTAATTATTATCACGGTCCATATATGTTGGAACTCGAAGGGAAAAGAGACAAGGATTCGTGGCTGATATGAAACAACCCAAGAACAGAAGATATCCATTTCATTTGTCTTATTTCATTCAATTTCATGCTCCTTTATTTATTTTTATTTTTTCTTTTGATTTAATTATGCACAAAATTTTGTTGGGATTAAGATCAATTCACAAGACTAGTACTTTCTTAAACACCCGATGTGTGTGCTTCAAATATAATTATATTAAAATTATTTTAAATTTTTAAATCATAATTTCTACTGTTTAAGATGAAATATAAATTTTAAATATATAAGAAGAAACTTAGTTTTAGAGGCACAAGTACAGTAAATTAAAATATAGAAGTAATATGAAAATTACTTAATTAATTAAATTATAAAAGAGGGACTAAATAGCAAATAATTTACAGACCAAATTTGACAATTTTTATGCACCCCTCACCAATTATATAATAATATAGATGAAAAAAGCGGAAATAGTTTGTAACACTTGAACTTGTTCAATAAAATCAATAAGGGTTTTCTCCGTGAAGGTACGATGGTTCACTTCACATTGAGTTGAATAGGAACCACATTATAATTATTGTCTCTTGATTCGTCTTTATATTTTGTATTGTGGCCACTAAATACCATGAATCCATTTGATTCGAGTAAGCGGATTTAATCCCAATAAATGATGTGGTGAGATAAATGCAAGTCAAGTGGAGTGGTTTATGCCTCTACAGAAAGGTGTAGATTTGTTGAAATCACATTTGCAAGTTGGCAAGAAGGAAAAAAATGGATTTTTTTATAATATCGCACAGGTCTAACAAGTCAAGGAAGGAAAACAAATTGGATTATTATATCAGGTGCCGAAGTCACTGATCAAAGATAATCTATTGATTCGATTATCTACATATCATTTAACTATAGTCAGATGAAGGATAAAACACACCACACCATAATAGAGATCTTTAGTTTTCTATGATAATTTCTCTTTAGCCTTCTAGATAAGTGGTTTCGTGGTCGAAATACTTATCACATTATTTTTACTCATAGTCGTTATTGTTAGGATATGCGGAAATCCCCGATAATTATTTTGCTCGAAAAATGACGATAATAAATAAACGAGACAAAAAATAAATTTGGACAGTGCACGAGATTTACGTGGTTCGGTCAGAATGACCTACGTCCACGGGCCGGAGGGTAGAACTTCTTTATTATGTGGAGTGATTACAAATACGTACACTGACGTGGTACAAAAGCACCTACACAACTAGGAGTAGTAAGCTACAAGGAAATAATCAGAGACGAGAAGATCTATATGGCTGTGGTGGTCTTTCTTTCTGCTCGTCTAATGCCTATTTATAGACAAGGGACATCCTTTTGTAATAGTCTGAACATAAGAAAAATATACGCAGCCTTTACGAATTCCTTTAGCAACCAAAAGCAATTTTTCTTCTTTTCTCACTATTGCTTTTGACAAATCTGTCAGGCGCCTATCAATGAGTAGCTTTGCTTTTTCTCCTAGTCCCACGTCCTCTTTCTATTTGCCTTTGTCGACATAATGGTCACATTCAACAAATCTCCACCTTGACCGTGATGTCTCATATCCACATTGATCTATGTCTCCCTCCGTCCATAGCCCCGACGGGCTAGTTCACCATCTCTGAAACACTAATCAAGTCCAAACAATACTTGAACTTGGAAACTGGAAGAGCTTTTGTAAACATATCCGCAGGATTATTCTTCGTGTTAATCTTCTTGATAAACACCTTCTTATCTGCAATGATCTCACGAATAAAATGATACTTGACATCAATATGCTTAGTCCTTTCGTGATACATCTGATCCTTAGTCAAATGAATCGTACTTTGACTATAACAGAAAATAGTAATAACTCCCTAATTCTGGGTTAATTCGCCAAATAACCTCGTCAACCATAAAGCTTCTTTGATCGCATCAGTAATGGCCACATATTCTGCTTCAGTAGTTGACAACGCCACTACATGCTATAGAGTAGCTTTCCAGCTAATGCACAACCTCCAATACATAGCCAGTAAGAGATCGTCGTTTATCGAGATCACCAGCGTAGTCTGAATCGACGAAGCCAACGAGAGTATCACTGTTTCTGCTAAACTCCAAACAAAAGCTTAGAGTACCCTTCAAGTATCTGAGAATCCACTTTACTGCTTGCCAATGTTCTTTTCCTGGGGTAGCCATATACCTGCTAACAACACTAACAACATGTGAAATATCAGGACGTGTACTACCATTGCATACATAATACTGCCAACTGCACTTGAGTAAGGAACTCATGCCACGCACGCTTCTTTCTCATCTGATGATGGTGACTGAGCAGCGCTTAGCCTAAAATGGCTAGCAAGAGGAGTGCTGACTGATTTGGCATCGTTCATGCCAAATCTCTCCAAAACCTTTCTGAGGAAACTTTCCTGGGTCAGGTATAACTTACCAGCTCCTCTATCACGTCTAATCTCCATACCAAGAATCTTGTTAGCTGCTCCTAAATCATTTATTTCAAATTTACCATTCAGTAAGGCCTTCAATTGGTGAATTTCTGCAAGATTCTTAGCCGCAATGAGCATGTCATCAACATATAACAATAGATAAATAAACAAACTATCATTTAACTTCCGGAAGTAAATACAACTATCATACTTGCTCCTGGAGAAACCATGACCCAACATGAAAGAATCAAACCGTTTATACCACTGTCTTGGAGACTGTTTTAATCCGTATAAGGATTTCTTCAACAAACAAACTTGGTCTTATTTTCCTTCAACTATGAAGCCTTCAGGTTGCTTCATATAAATCTGTACATCTAAATCGCCATATAGGAACGCCGTCTTGACGTCAAGCTGTTCTAACTCCAAATCATACATGGCAACGAATGCAAGCAATACACGAATAGAGATATGTCTAACGACAGGTGAGAATACATCATTAAAGCCAACACCTTGTACCTGACTATAGCCTTTCGCGACTAATCGTGCCTGTCTTGCATCGTCCGAAACAGATAAACCTTCTTTCTTTTTGAAGATCCATTTGCATCCGACTATTTTCTTTTTCTTTGGCGGCGGCACAAGAATCCACGTACCGTTCTTGTGCAGAGACCCATTTCTTCATTCATTGCTACCAGCCACTTATCAGAATTAGCATCGCTTATTGCCTCCGAATAGGTAGAAGGTTCGTCGCCTCCACCTATTTCTTGCACCACTGATAAAGCGTACGAAACTAAATTCACGTACCGCTGTGGTAGTCGAATCTCTCGTCTCTCCCTATCTCTGGCTATAGAATATTCCTGCTCGGTGCTTTGATCTTCAACAGGATCTGAATCAGGTTCTGCCTCATCCTCTTGATCTGTTGAACTCGTAGCAGGTTTATCTGAAGGATCTTTGTTGATCTCGAACTCCACCTCGCTGTGTACACTATCATTCTTTTCTTGATTAGAAGAATTAGTAGACTCTTTTGAAGGATGTAACATAGAAAACTCCTCAAATGTAACATCTCTGCTAATTATAAATTTGGGTGACTTTGGGATCAGGATTATATTGTCTATATCCTTTCACCCCTGAAGCGTAACCAAGGAAAATACACTTCTTAGCTCTATGATCTAACTTTCCCTTGTTTACATGCATATAAGCTGGACATCCAAATATTCTTAAGTTGGAGTAATCAGCAGGAGTACCTGACCAAACTTCCTCAGGAGTCTTGAAATTGATCGGTGAACACGGTGAGCGGTTGACAATATAACATGCTGCTGCGATAGCTTCAGCCCAAAATCATTTATCAACCCAGTGTTGGAGATCATACATCGAGCTCTCTCTAAAAGCGTCCGGTTCATGCGCTCGGCAACATCATTTTGTTGAGGCGTCATTCGAACTGTGTGATGTCGAGAAATTTCTTCATTTTTGCAAAATCGTTGAACTCGCTTCCACAAAATTCTAAACCATTATCTGTCCGCAACCGCTTTATCTGTTTTCCTGTCTGCTTTTCAATCAAATTTTTCCATTGTTTAAATGTTAGAAAAACATCACTTTTCTGTTTAAGAAATTGACCCAAACTTTCCTTGAAAAATCATCAATGAAAGACAACGTATATCTTGCACCACCTTTGGACGGAACACGAGAAGGACCCCATACATCAGAATGAATATAGTCTAATGTACTTTTCGTCGTGTGGACTGCTGGCGAATTAAAGCTGACTCGTTTTTGCTTCCCAAAAATGCAATGTTCGCAAAAATCCATCTTACCAGTACTTTGAACGCAAAGTAGGCCCCGCTCGCTTAAAATCGTCAAGCATTTTTCTCCCATGTGTCCAAGTTGCATATGTCATATTCTCGTGGTATCAACCTCCGGGGATGTCGAAAATGCAGCAGAACCTGTAACTGTAGTTCCCTGCAAAATATATATAAATTTCCAGACCTGCAAGCTTTCATCACGACAAGAACACATCTGGCAATTTTCAAAACTCCACCTTCACCTGAGAACTGCACCATTGAGATTCAAGTGTGCCTAAAGAGATAAGATTTCTCTTCATATCTGGAACGTGTCTGACTTCTGTGAGCGCTCGGATGATTCCGTCGAACATCTTGATCCTAACTGCGCCTTTACCAACAACTTTACACGGAGCATCATTTCCCATTAAGACACATCCACCATCGAATTTTTCATATGTGGAAAAACAATCCCGACTCTGACTTATGTGGTAAGAACAACCCGAATCTAAGATCCACTCATTATCAGACCTAACAATATTTGCAGTTGCTACAAAAATAGTTCGTCGTTCTCATCAGTAGCTACACTAGCTTCGGCGGGTTAAATAAATTATTGATTATTTTCTCCTTATTTTTAATTTAAAACAATCAGCTTTGATGTGACCTTTTTCTTGCAAAAATTACAGACTTTATTTCTGTACCTGGATTTCGACCTTTCTTTAGATCTGCTATTTTCAGCGTCTCTATGCTGGTCTTCCCCGTGCAAACAGGCTTGCTGCCTGGCTACCAATTGTTTCTCCCATTATATCTCTGTCTATCTGTTCTTTCGATTGTAATGCAGATTTGACACTAGAATACGATATCGTATCTTTCCCATATACAATAGTGTCACGAAAATGCTTTAAAGACGAGGGAAGGGAACACAACAATATTATGGCATGATCTTCATCCGTCAATTCTCCAAATCAATAATGATAGAATCGAATTTATCGAGATGCGAGAGAATAGAAGTACCTTCCGTCATTTTCATACTGTATAGCTTCTGCTTTAAATAAAGCCGATTATCCTTAGTCTTCTTCATGTAGATAGCTTTTAAACGCATCCCACATACCCATGGCCGTCGTCTCCGTGGCATCTTGTAAAACCTCGTAAGAGAGATTTAATATAATAGCCGATCTGGCTTTCTTGTCCAATTCGTTAAATTGATCTTCCTTCATTTCGGTTGGTTTCTTCTTTGCACCTTCAAGCGTCACATCACAACCGTCTTGAATGAGTATGGCCTCCATTTCAGACTCCACATTGCAAAGTTGACATTTCTGTCGAACTTTTCAATTGTCGTCATGGTGGCTAAAATATAAATCGGGTTGGCTCTGATACCAATTGGATGGATATGCAGAAATCCCCGATAATTATTATGCCCGAAAAATGACGATAATAAATAAACAAGACGAAAAATAAATTTGGACAGCGACACAAGATTTACGTGGTTCGGTCAGAATGACCTACGTCCACGGGCCGGAGGGTAGAACTTCTTTATTATGCGGAGTGATTACAAATACGTACACTGACGTGGTACAAAAGCAGCTACACAACTAGGAGTAGTAAGCTACAAAGAAATAATCAGAGACGATAAGATCTATATGGCTGTGGTGGTCTTTCTTTCTACTCGTCTAATGCCTATTTATAGGCAAGGGACATCCTTTAGTAATAGTCTGAACATAAGAAAAATATACGCAGCCTTTACGAATTCCTTTAGCAGCCCAAAAACAATTTCTCTTCTTTTCTCCCTATTGCTTTTGACAAATCTGTCAGGCGCCTATCAATGAGTAGCTTTGCTTTTTCTCATAGTCCCACGTGCTCTTTCTATTTGCCTTTGTCGACATAATGGTCACATTCAACAGTTATAGTTGCTTTACTACATCATCCACATAGTAAAGAAGTGTCAAAGGATGAGGCTTCGACATTGGAAAAAGATGGGAACTTGGTTGCATCCAAGGCCAATCGAGCCTTTCAATGGAGCAACTTCTGAAAATGGGAATTTTAGAGGTGAAGAAGGTGACCTGTCGATTCGGGGATTGAAGACGAAGAGACCGATCAGAGAAAAAAAAAGAATTGAAGAATTGGAATTGCGCCTATCAAGAAAATTAATATGCACTCGCTTAGAAATTAAATTAAAGGCATTTTTTCCAATGACATCGAGTTTTTCATTTCAAAAACAAACATACAAGGCTAAAAAAGCCCAAACAACTCTTTCCGGTAACATAGTGGATCTATCAATCACGGACGTCCTAGCAACATGATGCGATGCTTAAAGACTGTGACCAACTCCATAACAAATAGATGCTCCTGGTAGAAGACCAAGAAAACAAAGTCATGATATGTCACGGTCATGAAGATGTTCCGTAGAGGACGTGAACAAGTCTAGAACGTGATGAACTATCCGTCGTGGCCGGGAAATGTATGCTTAAAGGCCTTGACCAACTCCAGCGGGATCTACTTCCAAAGTTAAAACGTCATGTCAATGCTCTAATAGTAGGTCGTGAAGCAGACCTAGAACACACATCTTATTTTACAGCCATTACGTATTGATCAAGAGGTCGTGACTCGAACCATAGACTTCTAGTGAACAATGAGTCCATTGTCACGGCAGTGAAGACCTGTCCGACACAACCATGGAGGATTACACGATTAAAGAACTCCGACCTGGTACGTAGGACAAGGTGCCTACCTACTAGGGGTTCCAACCAGGCATTAGAATACTCCAAAGAACTATAGCAATGGGAAAAATAGAGTTTGCATTCCCGTTTATTCTGGGATTATTGTATACATTCCATCTGCATATGTATTGAGTCTACTGGTATGTAGATGTCAATAGAATATATTAATTCAGGAAATTTTCGAAGATTGTCTGAAACACAATGTCTTTAAGCCATTCGTTCCCTCACGATCCTGTTATGGGTATAAACTAGCATCACGATACTTCTAAATATACATTAATTATACGAACAAAAAAACGTTGAAATTCCCAAGAACAGAACACTTCCCGTTTGCTTGTGTTTTCCAAAACTAAGTGGTTCTCGATTAAAAACAATCCACAATTTATAATAACCCAAACTCCAGAGACTTCATTTTTCGGATAGTCTCTATGAACGAACAATCGTGACTTTCGAAAAGAGACTATTGAATCGAACAGACATGTCGTAACAAAGCGAATCTTACAGTTTTTCCGAAGATGCCGAGCCGAGCTCAGAAAAAAACCGAACGCGTCTCATTTGCGAAATGAACCGAACTCGTCTCTTAAGCCCATAAGTTCGCTTTTGGAAGTGTGAACATGTGGCATCAAAAACATAAAAATGAAAGTGCGTTTGGATTGACGTATTTGAACGAAATCGGATGATTTTAAATTAGTGCAAATTACGTTTTAGGCCCCCAAAAAAAATTTTAAAATAGGTTCCAGACCCTATCAGAAAAAACTGTTGTTTAAAGGACCCAATTTTTATAAAATTTAGAGATAATGACCTAAGTTTACGCCAGTGTTATAAAATGTATATAAACTGGTATCAGATGATCGTTTAGTGCTATTTCAAAACAAGGAAGTGGTACTGCAGAACAATGAAGTGGTATTGTAGAACAATGAAGTATTATAGCAGAACAATGAAGTGGTTCTGCAGAAATAGGATCCTTAAAACTCTAAATTTTCTAACAGAGCCTGAAACCTAAATGAAACTTATGAGAGGGTCTGAATTGTAAAAGCCCCTTTAAATTATATATTTCAAAAATCGTAATTTCATATCCAAATCCATTGTTTGGCAAACGTTGGGCTTTCGAAAATCGGATTCAAAATGAAATTCGAGCTCGAGAAGCTAGTCGAACTCGACTTTTAAATTTTTCTAAAAATGTTTAGAAGTACAAAATAAATAGAAGTAAGGGGATTCAACACTTAAATACCTACATCAGTAAAAATAAGACAGATCAGTCCCTTGTCAGGTCCATTTTTAATCTAGGTACCTAGTTGAATTTTATTTTACTGATAGGTACCTAACTGACGGATTTACCCCTGCTAAAACAACTTTATTACATATTTTACCTGTTTTCTTCTTCACGTTCTTTCATTCCTAAAGAAAAAAGTTCTCACTCTCACAAACCCAAATCGCAGATTTAATCCCAGAAATCGAGCCGTGTTCGTTGTTGCTTCAGATGCAACGTCGTCTGTCCACTCGTTCGTCGTGGTATTCCCCTTCTAAAATCGTAGGTAAGTCATTCGCAGTAATACCGTACGTCGTCGCATTTAGTCGCAGTATTTCCATCCTCAATAGGCTTGTATCTAGTTTGATTTTGCCATTATTCGTTGGGTTTAAGCATTTTCGGTTAATGTTCGTAACAATGGATGCGTGTTTTTGGAATAACATCAATTTGTTGTTCGATTAGGGGTTTTTTGTGCTTTTATTTTCGGATGGGTGGATTAATTGTTGCCGATTTGGGTTTTTTTGAAATGGTTGGTTTTGATTTGTTCTAATGGGGTCAATTGTTTTGGTACTACATTATCACTGGATTTGGTACCCTCTGTTTGGGCCAAGTGGTAGCCCTTGTGTGAATAAATTGGTACTGCTTGTTAATTGGTTTTTTCAAATGAGGTCAATTTATTTTGGTACTACATAATCACTGCATTTGGTACCCCCAGTTTGGGCAAATTGGTACCCCTTGTGTGAATAAAATGGTACTGCTTGTTAAATGGTTTTTCGAATGGAGTCAATTTATTTAGGTACTACATTATCACTGCTTTTGGTACTCTTGTTTGGGCAAATTGGTACCCTTGTGTGAATATAATGGTACTTCTTTTTTACAGTAGATTTTTTGCAGAAATGCCTCCGCGGAACAGATCTGAGCTGTCTTCAAGGTGTCATCCTCCGCTGTTTTGATATCTACCATAAGCAACTTGGAGGGTAGCATGATCCCAGATAAAAAAGAAGCTAAAAGAAGGTCTCCGTTTCACTTTTTGCAGATATGCTTAAGATGTCACATTCGTTTGCTCGAATTGTGGCACTGATAAAGCGTTATAGTGTATCTTGCTTCTATGGCTGCTTGCATTTTATGTGACGAGCACAATTGTATGCTTGATCTTTTTGGTTAAGTTACTTGAATATGATGTGAGACTGTTTGGAGACTTTGTATGTAGGTTAACTTCCTTTGAGTTTGGGATGAGACCGTTTTGAGACTGTTTGGATTTGTTCATGTCTCAGTATTGTTTGGAAGAGGATGAGGTTGAGGCTAATGAAGGAGGATGCGATGTGATGTGTCCAAGGAGGATGCGATGGAAGAGGAAGAGTTGAGGCTAATGAAGTCAACATGGGATGAGACTGTTTGGAAATGTTGTTTATGTTCATTAAGTTGTTCTTAGACTTGGGGATGAGACTGTTTGGAGACTCAGTGATGTCGTTTGTTGTGTAGTTCTATGAGACTGTCCGTATTTTTGATCTGTTTGGTTAAGTTACTTGAGTATGCTGTGAGACTGTTTGGAGACTTTGTTTATGTAGGTTAACTTTCTTTGAGTTGGGGATGAGACTGTTTTGAGACTTGTTTGGAGTTTGTTCATGACTCAGTGATGTTCGTTTGTTGTGTAGTTCTGTAAATCTGCCTGTATATTATGCAGTACCATAGGTTTTATATTGTCGTACCTTTTCTTTACATACAGAGTACCATAATATGCAGTCTAATCGTACCATTATGTACAAATATACCGTACCAAAACAGAAGTGAAGAACCTTGTATTGTTTGTATATTACCGTATCACATCTTTTACATACGGAGTACCAAAATATGCAGCTTAACCGTTATGTAAATGTATGGCGTACCATACACAGAGAAGTACCTTGTCTTTGATATTACCGTACCAGAACTTTTACATACAGAGTACCTTAATATGCATGTTAACAGTACCACTGGGTATATATATATATATATATATATAATATATATATCATACCATAAACATAATATATGAAGTACCTTGTCTGTGGTACAGCAAGGTACCTTATCTTGTACTTTAAGGTACCTTATCATTTACATATACCTTATCATTTACATATACTGTACCATAATCTGCAGCTTCACTGTATCACTATGCAAGTGTACCGTACCGTATCGCTTACATATAGAGTACCGTAATATGCAGGTTAACCGTACCATTACGTACATATATACCGTACCGTATATATCGCACATGAAGTATCTTATCTGTTGTACACTAAGGTACCTTGTGTTTTACAGAAGGTACCTTATCATTTACCTATATAGTACCATAACCTGCAGGTTTATCGTATCTATAATTACACATATACAGTACCCAAATATGAAAGTATATCGTACCATTTGTTATACGATCGAAAAATAAATACATTCCTAATCGAATCGCGTTGTCCTGCGTGATTTTGACAATACCTAACAATAACGAAATGAAAAAAAAATATGAAAGCCTAATGCACCGAATTCGCATATGTAGCACTCACCACATTATTCAAATTATGTTTGTAGATGTTCTTGCTTCCATCCTTATACTATAATGAATCTTGGTATTCAAGATTTATTCATGCGTGCGGGGCCTAATGCACCGAATTTGATCTGAAACGTATTTAATACTATATATTACTGTTCTACGGTGGTTCGAGATGAAAAAGTAATTCGATCGACCTCGAAAAATACTAACCCTAGTATGACGTATCATATATATAAGGGACATCGTACCTTAAAATATCTTTGTAGGGGTACCTATCGTTTTGTTTAAAGCATACCAACGCAGCCACGGTTGCAGTACCCAAAATTACATATGACAAGAAAATTTTATGAAAGTCACTGACATGTCAGATGAGCTGTCTTTTATTATTTAATACCTCGTATGTCAGAATCAAACCACTTATGACATAGAAAATGTCAGAAATCTGTCCACTCATGACTGAAAAACGTCAGAAAAGTGTGCAATCATTACAGAAAAAGTCAGAAATTGTCTATTCCTTTATCCACATCAACATCTACTGAAATGCTTCATTTCTGCGAAATATTGCCAAGTCTTAAATTCGAAGTCTTACTTTAATTATACGGTACCTACTTCTGAAACGATACAGTACCCTATGTCGTACACTTAGAGTACCTAAATGACCTACATTACCGTACCAAAGTTGTGTATATTAACGTACCAAATTGGCATATATTACAGTACCAAGTTCCCTTATATTAGTACCATATAGGCATATCTTACGGTATCAATGGTATATTACAGTACCAAATATGCATATTACAGTACCAAACAGGCATATTACGGTGCCAACTATGCATATACTACTGTACCACTTTTGCATATCGTAGGGTACCAAACAAGCATATAATACAGTACCAAACAAGCATATATTACGCTACCTAATTTGCATATTGTAGGGTACCAAATTGGCATATATTACAGTACCAAATTTACATATATTACGGTGCCGAATGTGCATACATTACCAAACTAGCATATACGGTACCAAACATGCATATCGTAGGGTACCAAACTGGCATATATACAGTACCAAACAGACATATATTACGTTACCAAATATGCATATCGTAGGGTACCAAACTGGCATATATTACAGTACCAAATTTACATATTTACGGTGCCAAATGTGCATACATTACCAAACTGGCATAGGTTACGGTACCAAATATGCATATCGTATGGTACCAAATGGCATATATTACTACCAAAAAGGCATATATTATGGTACCTAATTTTGGTATTTTAGGGTATCAAACTGGCATATATTACAGTACCAATTGCACATATTACGGTACCAAATGTGCATACGTTACGGTACCAAACTGACATAAAATATAGTACCAAATTTGCATATATTACGGTATCACTGGCATATATTACAGTACTACACTGGGTATATTAGAAGTACCAAATTTGCATATTTACGGTATCAAACTGGTATATATTACGGTACCAAATATGCATATATTACTGTACAAAACTGGTATATATTACAGTACCAAATATGCATATACTACTGTACCAAACTGACATGTATTACAGTACCAAATTTGCATATTTACGTATCAAACTGGTATATGTTACAACCCCAAATTTGCATATATTATAGTACCAAATGTGCATATATGGTACCAAACTGGCATATATTACACTACCAAATTTGCATATATTACGGTACCAAATGTGCATATATTACTGTACCAAACTGGCATAAAATACAGTACCAAATTTGCATATATTACGGTATCAAACTGGCATATAGTACCAAAAGTACCAAATGTGCATATATTACTGTACCAGACAGGCATAAATTACAGTACCAAATTTGATATTACGATACCAAATTGGCATATATTACATTACCAAATTTACATATATTACAGTACCAAATGTGCATATATTACTGTACCGAACTGGCATAAATTACAGTACCAAATTTGCATATATTACGGACATTTTGGTACGCAGTATAGTTTAGATTGGTACTGCATAACCAGACATTTTGGTACCGTATAGACAGGTTACTTGGTACGTAATATAAACACAAAGATACTACATAACATAAATGTCTAATCGGACTGTATCGCATTATATTTAGGTACGGTAAAACAACATACAATGGTACGTAATATACATAAGAAATGGTACGTCGTAACAATTATATAAAAAAAATCCGAAATCTCGATGGATTAGCCCCAACAACGATCAAATCCTAACATTCCACCCTTATATGGAGCTCTTGGATCGCATTGAACTCCCGGATTTGGGCTAAACCTTGAATAAATGCGTGAAATCGATTAACCAAATCCGAACCAAAGAAAAGCTTACCTGACAAAATCAACGCTCAAAATCGAGAACCCAACGTTCAAGAGGCTCGTCGATCGTTGTCCGCCACCGGGACGAGCAGAAGGAGGTGGTCGGCAAGAAGAAATTCGTCGACGGGGGCTTGAGCTCGATTTTTGCAGAGAAAGAAAAATGCTGAAATGAAATTCTAAATCATTTAATAAGGGTATTTTGGTAATCTTAGGTGATTAGGTACCTAAGTGTAAATTCAACTGGGTACCTAGCTATAAAATAAGTCTGACAAGGTACCTAAGTGGCTTTTTTGTTTTCTATTGGGTATTTATGTGTAGATTCCCTTTTTTTATGAAGCTTCTATCTTACCACAAAATTAAAAATAAAATCCAACAAAATAAAACAAGCAAAGAAAGTTACTTAAAAATAAACAAAAAGCATCATGATCCGTGATACGGACCAAGAAGTAGATGGGCCGGAAAAATGAGAAAAGGCCCATTAGGCCTATTAAGGAAATATTTAATAAAAAATTAAAAAGAGTAGAGAAAGGACCTGCAGGGACTTCCGATGCCAGCTGGTAGTGCCCCGGAAGAAACGAAGCTTCTCCAATATGCTAGTGGTCCCTTGGGAGAAATTAAGCTTCTCCAGTACGCTTTATAAAGGTAAAAGCAGCAGGAGAACGTGGCTGATGGAACATCACAAAGGCTATTACTGCTGCAGGAGCTACCTCTGACACAGCCCTGCACCTCACGTTATCCCAGAAGGTCTTGTCATCAAGAATCCCAGGACCGATGGGAAGCTCCTATAAATACCTATACTTGGTCATTCTCATGAGATTCATTCATTCCACACAAAAATACTCACTAACTTCTCTCTTTTCAGTCTGTTAAGCATTTTCCTTTCAATACTTAGATATTATAGTGAAAGTGAGCTATGAGCGTGTAAATCTTTCAAGTAAGTGAAAACAATTTTAGAACGCCCGTGGACGTAGGATCTACAAAGTTCGTACCACGTAATTCTTTGTGTATTTCTGTTATGTCCATAGCAAGTCCCGAGTGCGTCACAATGTCCCTAACGTCACCAACGTCCCTTTATGTCCCAACACGTCCCAAATACGCCCCAAACACATCCTTTTCAGTTCCCTTATAAATAAGCACCTTATGCACATTTTTTAACTTTGTAATACCGTTTCTCCGGCTATATAAATTTCCCCAAACATTATAAATTTCGTTGATTGGGATAGCCCAGATCAAATTGCGCCGTCTGTGGGAAAATTCGGAGTTGAAGGCGTGAGTGATTTTGCCTATATTGTGCGAAGCTGTGCTCATCATTCCTTTTCCTTTTTCTTTTCTTTATTTCCGCTGTGATGAGACGAAAGACGCAAAGAACTAATGGAAGACCCTATCTGACGAAGAATTTGGACCCATAGCCCGCACGAGCTGCCAAAGCACAACCGAAGCTCCTGAGACGTAAGGCCGTCTGTACCACCTTGACCCAGTGGAGGAAAGAGCGAAGACCCGAAGCTCCACTTTTGGGACCTAAAAGCCCAGCCCCGCGCTGGTACAAAGACCTGAAGCTCCGCCTTCAGGACCTCCTAGCTCCATGCTGACGTGAAGACCCGAAGCCCCACATTCGGGACCTTCCAGCTCCTCGCTAGCACGCGAAGCTCCGTGGAACTTAGAAGGAATCTCCACACTGACGCTCGAAGATCCGCGGAAGTACAAGTCAAGCTCCTCGCTAGCACGCGATGGTCCGTGGACATAGGAGCTGACGTCCGAAGATCTGCGGGAGATACAAGCAAAGCTCCTCGCTAGCACGCGAGGGTCCGTGGTCCTAGAAGTCAGCTCCGCACCGATGCTTGAAGATTAGTAGAGATAAAAGCCCAGTTCCATGAGGACACATGAAGATCCGCGAAAGGCATCCCGCGTTGATAAGGCTCTTCGCCATGACTTCAGGTTATCGAAATAAACATGTTTACCACGCTAACCATGATTATCTTTTTAAGGATGGAAAACAACACCACATTAACATGTGGGGTGGTTCGCTGATCAGGGCCTCGAACAGGTTGAAGGTACCTCCTCCAGATATGGGCAAGATCCACCCAGAGCAGTCGAAGTTAGAAAGTGACCGCGGGGGAGGAGGACCTCCGAAAACTGCCAAACATGCTGAGGAAAGGCCAGGAACTTAAACACAGTTCCGAGATGATGAAGATAAGCAAGACGGTACAGATAAGTCATAAAGGGATCTCAGAACACCCTGGCGGACCTCCACGAGTTCCGCTAGTGAGCCACCCGAAAAAAGTGAAGGGAGCTGGAAACTCCAGAAAAAGGAAAAGGAGCTGCGAAACCGACCTATGGACCTCAAATAGGTTCTGTCAGGAACTTCGATGAAACATGCGGGCATGGGGAGTTAAGCTCCGCGAATCCGTATACTGTTAAGTTCCAAGATGAGCAGCAAGTCGTCATGCAAAGGAGGAGAGGACGTAAAAAAACATGGACGAGGGAAGCCAATGCCACGGCCTCACCACAGGGAACTCCGGGGATCTCCATCAAGGATCTCACTGAGATTCACGCCACTACGCAATAATCCATGAAAGATCCTGACATTAGCCAGAAGATACCCTTGATGAAAGGAATCTAACCGGAGCTCCAGTGCCCTCTAAGTATCATTCTCATTTATATTATCAATATCATAACTAATACATACATCACACTAACAGTTTCTGTCATTTGAAGGACGAAATAAAGAGGCTCATCCAGGTTTGCCCTAAAGGAGTTTATCCGAGGTCCCGTTCTAGATCCCATAGCAAAATTCGTAGCTCCCCCGAATGAGGGAAAGACCATCTCCACCACCGCCAAACAAAAGAGCTCCACCACCACTTAGGGGCCCTATGCTCATTATAGTGGGAGGACCTTGTGGAGAAGATTCCAGGCGAGCCCAGCTCCGTGCTGGCAAGAAGACCCGAACCCTTCGAGACCTAAAACCCAGCTCCGCGCTGGCAAAACTCGAAGCTCTGCCTCAGGGACTTAAACGCCCAGCTCCGTGCTGGCAACAAGATCTGGAGCTCCGCCTTTCGGAGCTAAGAGTCCAGATCCATGCTGACGTCCGAAGGTCCGCGGTAGACACAAGACCAGCTCCTAACTACACATATAAGGTCCGTGGGACCCAGAAGGCAGCTCCACGCTGATGTTTGGAGATCCGCAGAGGATAGAAGCCAAGCTCCGCACCAACACCTGAAGATCCGGGGAGATAAAATCGCAGTTCCCTGCTGGCACATGAAGATCCTGGGAGACATCCCGTGATGAGAAGTCTCCTAGCCGGAACTTCAGGGCCTTCTAAATCTTATTTTCATTTTATATTACCAATATCATACTAAATACAGTAGCATACTAACAACTTCTATCATTTGAAGAATGAGATCGAAGGACCCGTCCTAGCGGAATGTTTAAGGAAGGTCGTTGAGCATGGCCTCGACCAAGGTCTGAATGTATCCAAAGAGTCCGGAGGGTCAGTGCCAACTAAAGGCAGATGACCCATCGTCTTCCAGAAAGGAGCTCCAAGCAAAACGGATTCCAACTTCCAACAGAGCCGAGAACGCACAACTGAGCAGTCAAAGAACCCCGGGACTTCAAAGCCCTGCTCACACTGGCGTACGAATATCCTCGGGACTTAAAGGTCCAGCTCTGCACTGGTGTATAAAGGTTTGAGGGACCTCAAAACCTAGCTCCTTGCTGGCATGCGAAGGTCTCCGGGTCTTAGAAGGAAGCTCCGCGCTGCCATAAGCTCCGCACAAGCACTCGAATGCTCAATCTCCGCTCTAGTAGCGAAGTCCCTAAACTTCTAATAGGAATCTATAGCCTCGGCTACGCGCCTGCATAAAAGATCCGAAGGGCCCAAGCACCGAAGACCCGAGGGAGATAAAACCCGAGCTCCATTCTGAAACATGAAGCTCCGCTGGAGGTCAATTCCCAGCTCCACGCTGGTATATAAAGATCCGTAGAAGATCAAGCCAAGCTCCGCGCTGGCAAAGATCCGCAGGACCTCAAAACTGAGCTCCAGCTGACGAAGATCCGCAGGACCTCAAAGTGAGATCCGCAAAAGATCGAGCGCTGGCGTACAAAGATCCGTGGAACCTCCAAGTCCAGCGTCGTACTAGAACTCGAAGGGCCATGTTGGCTCAGGACCCTCAATATAGCTCCGTGCTAGTATCAAGTCCTTTGACACCAATGACCTTCGGGTCGGCTGCGTGAATTCGTACTTGGCTGACGAATTACTAAGCGAGTGGGCGCTATAACCACGCATGTAAGCGAAGCTGGCGCTATAACCACACGTTTAAGCAAGCGGTCGCTATAACCACGCATGTAAGCGAGCGGTCGCTATAACCACGCATTTAAGCGAGCGAGCGCTATAACCACGCATTTAAGCGAAGCTGGCGCTATAACCAGGGTAAACTAATGATGTCCCTAAGGAAATACCACCTTGTCGGAATATAAATATTTTATTATATAATAAATGGTGCACCGTATAATATAATCGATGCCAAAAGTCGACGGACCTTCGGTGGACAGGACGCCAAAGATAATATATCTGCGGTTTGATTTGATGCCAAAGGTCGACGGACCTGCGGTGTACAGGACGTCAAAGATAATTCATCTGCGATGTGAATGATGCCCATAAGGGTGTACAAGATGTCGCCGCTGACCGGCTGCGGTGTACAGGACATCAAAGGCTCTCAGTAAGCCTGCGCGTGAATGGTACCTAAAGCGAAGCTGGCTCTATAACCAGGGTAAATCGATGAGGAAATCCCCGGGATTAAAATTTTATAGGCCTAAGGGTCTACACAAATACTGAATTCGCTAAGGACATAGAGAGCCTAGCGCAAATGACACCTGAGGACAATGACGATGGTCATTGCAATCGATGGCATGAATTCGTACTTGGCTTACGAATTACTAAGCGAGCTGACGCTATAACCATGCATCTAAGCGAGCTGGCACTATAACCATAATGGTGTTCCTAGAACACCCATCAGGTCCCGAAAGGATGCAAAGCACAAAAACATAAAATGCAGGAGAAAGGGAACTCCGGTGACTCATGCGAACATGGGGAGTCAAGCTCCCCACACCATTATGTCCCGAAAGGAAAAAATGACATCGTATTTTTTACAGGCTATCACCATTATGGAAAAGGAGAAGTCTATACAGATAGGATGTCCCAGGAGATAGGGGAACGTGCAAAAGGATCCAGGGATCTCCTTCAAAGTTCAAGGCTCGAAGAGAAGCTCCGCCATCAGGTCCCCGCCAGGTCCCTTTCAGATCCCAAGGACGACGGACGAAGTGGCGACTATAAAACGTAAGGAAAAAGGCTCCAACGGAGACACATAAACACAGATGAGTTAAGCTCCCTAGAACATTGCAGAAGTATCGGTTCGGGCTCTTCGATGAGATGAAGGTGACACACGAGAGGTCGAAGACATTGGCGCCACAGCAAGCCAGAACGAATGGTTCACGGGGACCTGCAGATCCCCGGGGAAGCATCCGAGAGAAGAAGATCCTAAGGAGCAGGCATGGCCTTATTCCCCGCGAATCCGACACTATAGATTTTCCTAATATAACGCCGCGTTAAAGGTACAAACTCCTTCAAAAAGGAGGAGTCCCTCAGGTACGCTTAGTGCCGGTCCTTGGCTAGGTACTCTAGGAACTCCTTTCCAGCCACCATGGACGGGAGATGCTGCTGACAGAAGCGGGTACCTTCGGCCTTCGCCCCCCACCAACTAGGCATCCCACTCTTCCTTCTCCTTAGCGAAGGAGCTCCGCAAAGCCTCCTCGCACTGTTCCACGAGCAGGGCATGCTCCTGCCTTTCTGGGAGCTCCGCAGTTCCCATTCGCGCTGCCCCACTAACTCGGCACGTCCTTTCTCCATCCTTTTCCCCTCAACTTGTAGCATGTATTTAGCTTCCCTGACTGCCTCCTCCTTGGCCGCCAATAACCCGGAATGGAGCTTGTTCCGACTAGCTGGCTCAAAATCCTGGATTGATAGCTTGGCAGACGATATAGCAACTATGTAGCCCACCACCTGGGAAGAAAAAGTGAAAACTACAAAGAGAGCACCAGAAGGAGCTAGAAGGGAATAAATACCTTGAGAGGATGATACGCCGATGACGTTTTGTTCATTCGCCCATACCCCCGGGAGATGGCCCCCTGATTGTCTGGGAGCACCAAACAACTTATCATACTCATCTTTTCATCTATGTTCAGATGGTCCGCAGAAGCAGGGGGCTCGTCCCCTGAGGTCCCCAAAGGTCCCGAAAGAGGCTCAGCACTTCGCCTCCTGGGAAAGAATGACGAAATTTCTTTTTTGCTTTTCTTCTAACCATTTGGGTGAAATTGCTTTCCTCTTAAACACCAAAGGCAGTGACGGTGAGGGGAACCTCTTGAGCTCTCCTAACAGGAGAAGGAATCGAAGGAACATCCTCCGTCAGAAGGAGGAATCTCCTCGCTAACGTCCATAGCCGCCAGGACCTGGAGGAGCAAGGATCTACCGAAGGTGCACTAAAGACCTTGGGAACTGATCCCCTTCTCCACATTGGTCAAAAGAGCATACCACGAGGACGACATCACTTAACCACTCAAGAAATGATTACGGTAGGTCCCTAATAGGGAGGTAAGACCCATCTTACTGTTTTTACTATAATTTAGTTTTGTCTCAAAAAAACAAATTAGAGTAGGGAGTGGTTGATACGGACCAAGAAGTAGATGGGCCGGAAAAATGAGAAAAGGCCCATTAGGCCTGTTAAGGAAATATTTAATAAAAAATAAAAAAAGAGTAGAAGAAAGGACCTGCAGGGACCTCCGATGCCAGCTGGTAGTGCCCCGGGAGAAACGAAGCTTCTCCAATATGCTAGTGGTCCCTTGGGAGAAATGAAGCTTCTCCAGTACGCTTTATAAAGGTAAAAGCAGAAGGAGAACGTGATTGATGGGACAGCACAAAGGCTATGACAGCTGCAGGAGCTACCTCTGACAGACAGCCCTGCACCTCACATTATCCCAGAAGCTTTTGTCATCAAGAATCCCAGGACCGATGGGAAGCTCCTATAAATACCCACACTTGGCTATTTCACGAGATTTATTCATTCCACACAAAAATACTCACTAACTTCTCTCTTTTCAGTCTGTTAAGCATTTTCCTTTCAATACTTAGATATTATAGTGAAAGTGAGCTATGAGCGTGTAAATCTTCTAAGTATAGTGAAAACCAGTTTTAGAACGCCCGTGGACGTAGGATGTACAAAGATCCGAACCACATAATTCTTTGTGTTATTTCTGTTACGTCCCTTTCACGTCCATAGCAAGTCCCCGAGCGCGTCACAATGTCCCTAACGTCACCAACGTCCCTTTACGTCCCAACACGTCCCATTACGTCCTAACACTTCCCGAACGTCCCAAACACGTCCCGACACGTCCCGAATACGCCCCAAACACACCCTTTTCAGTTCTCTTATAAATAAGCACCTTATGCACGTTTTTAACTTTGTAATACCGCTTCTCCAGCTATATAAATTTCCCCAAACAATATAAATTTCGTTGATTGGGATAGCCCCACATCAATCCCAATGTGGGTTAAACTTTTATATAAATTTTGAAAAGAACAAAAACACATGTATGTAATGTAACCACGAGACAAATCTCGATCTAAATTAAAACAAAATATAATTTAATTTTTAACTTTCAAACATTATTTTATCTCATGGGTACTTTTGTCCTTGTGTAATTAGAAGGACCGACCCCATCCCCAATAGACTTGTAATAAGCTTTATCAGCTTCTACAACTCTGTTTTTGAACATTTCCCACTCATTCTCACACCTCTGCCTCACCTGTTTTTTTTCACAAAAACGTAATAAAATTATATATATCCACAGATAAAATATAAATTTAGTTTTTTACACATACCCCTCTCCACGGAGCCTTTCCATCCTCTGATTTCCCTGTCCAAAAGAAAATGGTAATTCATCATCATTAGTATTATTACAGACACAGTTAGTGTTATCGATTAAAAAAACATTATCTGATTTCCTAAAGAAGGAAGGCCTTGGTGAACAATCCACTGAGCATCTACAACTCCTATTTTCTCGTGGGCAGGCTTCAAATAATAAAATTATTAAGCAACAAACATATATTTAAAAAAAATACAATAAATTCCTTGTAATTCTTACCTCAACACATTTCTGAAGCGCAAAGTCCAACCCCCATCCATGGACCAAATCGTTCTGTGGACCACGTTATTCAAACTAGTTGCGTTGTATACATATATATAAATATATATATATATATATATTATATATATACATATATATGGAGAGAGAGAGACCTGAATGATGTACCATACGCATCGCCATGCAGCTCTAGAAAATACAGGCGCCATGATTTCCACGAACCTATTTTCAGACATACACACATTAGTGCGTGTTTGTGTGTTTTTTCGAGAAGTTCATACATACGCTGCACATGGAGGCAGATGAGGATCAGAGCACCATCCTTCTTTCTCTTTAGTTTCTCTACGTTCATGCGAATGGAACAAATATCACATATCATGTCGTAGAATTGGAGTATATAAATGCATATATATATATATGAGAAATTTTATAATGTTCACTTTACGTGAGCATCTTACGTGGACCATGTCGATGTGACACTTATTTGTGCAATGTCGACATGCCACATCAACATTATATGATGTGCGACAATAATGGACACTTCAACACCTATAATTTGTCAATTAGTGTCACATATCATCTAATATGTGACATGCGCACGAATCGGTACTACATCGACAGGTGCCTACATAAGGTGGTCACATAAGGTGGGCAAAATTTTTCTCTCTCTCTCTCACTCACTTATCTTACTTGTGCACTTCTCGATTTCCTCGCCTCATCGTCATTCGCCAAGTCGTTACGCTGTCCCGAGACAGACCGGGCTGAGATATTTCCAATCCGTGCTTCTTCACGAGCTTAATGTATCTGCAGAAAATTTAGAAAGCATTATTTAAAAAGCTTAATGTATATGCATATCGTTCAACGATTGAGCTGCTTTAGAACATATATATATTACTCAACTCTTCGGCGTTGAAATTATCGAGCCCTAAATCTTCATCCCATATGAATACGTAGTCGTACGCCGCGACAATGTCGGGATGGAGAAACCTCTTAGCATACCACCTTCGTAATATCTCAAAATAGAACAATAACGTTAGTTAGTTACGAAGTCGTCGGTCAGTCGAACTATTGGGAATAAAATCCTCCTTCAGCCCAAACTCAGAAGCCCATGCGAGACTGTTCCACTACAAAACCAACTGGTAATCGACTGAGAAGCCGCAACTATGTTAATTACCATTTGGTCTGCTTTTTCGCGCTGACGTGGATGGCTCGTTCTGACCATTCGAACTCGTCCCACTCGCTCGCCCTCCCGTCGTAATGGAATAGGAGAATCGTAAAGTTGCCCGAAAACTGCGATTTCACAAGAAAGACGAACTGTTGAATGACCACTCAGCTAAAAGCTTCACCTTGAAGTGAGCGTATTATATCTAATTAACAGATTGTAACTAACCTTTTTAACCGCCGCGTCGATGTTGTACCTTTGGCCATAACCGACCGTAAACGTTACCAAGTACTTCGGCGGTGTTTCGGGCAAGTCCTAAAGGGTATAATACATACGATTAAAAAAAAAATCGATACTATCGTTGTAAGAAAATGACGATATTTTTTTACCTTGCTGGGTAAACCATAGAGCCTTCTGAGGTACAAGTCTGACTCAGAAGCTACGATTTGAGGAGGTAATCTTTCGGCTCCTCTGGGGTTAGATGGGACCCATATCTTTAAGACAACGATATATAAGTTTTTTTTTTCGAGATAAAAGTCGAGCATCAATCATACAGATAAAATAAAAAAATTCAACCTTGATATATCTGTAGCAGATTTATGAGGGGTGTCGAGGGCGATCGTAGTTTTGTTACTCGCCATCCTCAGATCGTGGATTATAGCCGAAGTAATGTTGAGCTGCAAAAGTAATGGAAACTTAAGAATATATATACGGAGAAGATTATTACAGAGCAGATATAAGCTTACCTTAGTGAGTGAAAGGGAAGGGAAAGATAGCCCTATTAAGAGGCCAACCATTACGCCGAAAATAGTGACCACGAAAATCCTCATGGTTTCGTTAGGCTTTTTTGAGAGAGCGCTGAGATAAATATAGAGCGATTTTCATACGGTGGTCGAGCGATAGATTCGATTCGAACTAATGTAAACTTGTAGGTATTACCTTCGACCGAAGCTTGATTTTCTGTATAGAACTGAATCCATTTCGATTAGTCTATTTGACTGCTTCGAGTAAACTTATGAAGCCGTGATAATCGACTCGGGGCAAAGAAGTAACTCTAATGAGGATGTAATAGAATGGAACTGTGAAATCACAGAAGACTTCATCAGAAAATCATATCATTTATTTCTGAGATCATTACGTCTAAGTGAAGCTGCTTTGCTTCATACATATGCCACATTGTTCATTACAAAAGAGATTTTGCAGTATCTTTAGCAACCAATCACATATCAGCTTTGACAAGTTTAGCTTTGCCATTAAATATTACAAAGAACAGAGGCGTGTGCGCAGAAAAAAGAACACCTAATTTATTCTAAAATGAAATCGAAAAAAAAAAGGGAGAAAAAGAAAACAAAAAAGGTTTAATTTTTAGCACCACCTTTCGCTCAAAAGTAAAACCAGTTTACAATAACTTTGCCCGCAACGTAAGACCACCGCAAGAATCGAAAGTCAAGACAAGGCAAAAAGAAATAAAATTAAAAATTGGGTTTTTTTTTGTCAAATAGGAAGATGAATCAAGAACTGGGCTTCGATTGGATACATAGAAAAACACAGCAAAACCGTTTTAAGAAACCTTCGAATCGAAATGAATGCCAAAATCTACGACGAAGTACCTGGATTTGATTCAGAGGAAGGAGCCCAGAAATAATCCTGAAATAGTCATAAAAGAAGGAGAATTACGACATGAGAAGAAGCTTTGGCTTTGTTTTTTGGGTGAACTTTTTAACGTTACGCCTTTGCATAAATGCATGAAAGGGTTTATGGAGAAACAAGAGTTGAAACTCAATAGCAGAGAGAGAGAGACGCGGAAATCGTGAATGAGTATTTATACGAGGAAGGCATTGAGATTTGAGATTGTGACCAATTGCAAAAATAACCTTTTTACTATTAACTTTTTCTCCATGGCATTATTTTCTCTCTTTTTCTTTATTATTCAGATATTTGGTTCTATGTACGGATTCATTCTTGTTTTTCTCTTTGCTCCGTTCACGGCGATATTAGAATGATATGTGGGGTTTTCAAGTAATTAATATTTGTTGATTGGGGGGAAGACATTTGACAACACAAATCATTGCTGTAGTTTTCCATTTTAGCTTTGAATAATTATAATGCTAGTGTTTGGAGAATTTAATGATGTATGCCTAAAATCTTTCTTATTTCCATTCAAAGTCAACATTAACACGCAATATTTGATAGTAATAGTGGCACGAGTCATTTACTTTTCTAAACTTGCTGACTATTAAAAGTCGTCACTCTACAATGTTAAATAAGATCACAATTTCTTTTGAGAGAAAAGGAAATAAGATTATAATGATAAATAAAGGTTGGAAACATGGAGATGGTCAATGATTCTCTCCCATATTCATTCACATACTTCTTCGAACCAAACACCGTCTAAAGTCGAGATCGTTCCATAACACGCAATAAATTCTAGAGGCTTTTAAGAATCAGCCCCCTTTTAAGTTTCATAATAGAACTCAGCCCCTGTCAGTAATAATTTCATTATAAAAGACCCGATATCTTTCAAAGTTAGAGAAAATGACCAAAAAGCTGATCTGACCAAAATACCCCTACAAAAGCTGTATAAGATGTATCCAGAACATGTTTTCTGTTACCATCGTTAACAACATTTTTTACGATAAAAAAATGTCGCAAATTTCTATTTTCGTTCGAACGATCCTTGAAAACGAAACTCGATCTATCCACGAGGGTTTATTTTGATATTCAGGTCTCGAAATGTTCGATTTTATGGGTATATTCTTCGAACTCTTTTGACGCAAATAACAAAAACACGATGAAATTGAATCCCGATTCGGTCGAAATTGAATATATTTTGTACAAATTCCAGAGACTCATAACTTAAACAAATCTCTGAAACTCAATATTGGCTCTATCGCTCCTCGCTCATGGTTTGCCGAAATTTAAAATCGCCGGATTGTTGCCTAAACAAATGTTCCCAGAACGTGGTATGGATGGTCATGCATCTGTCAACGTAAAACAGATAATAGGTATTGATAAGCCAGCATATGGTATATATATACTAATTTAAAGGTAACGATAAGCTGGATTTGGTACCAAATGCCTATTATCAGGTATCGATATAACAGTGGAAACTCGATCGAAACAATCAATCGTATTTATTATTTCTATCTGCATGAACACAGGTGTGTCCTAGACGGTTTATCATGTTACTCAGGTCTCGAATGTTCGATTTTTACGGGTATATTTTTGAATTCTTTTGACGCAAATAATTAAAACTCGGTGAAAATCAAATCCCTATTCGGTCTAAATTGAAGATTTTGTTCAAATTCGAGAGACTCATATCCTGAACAAATCGCTGAAGCACAGTACTGGCTCTATCGTTCGTCGCTCATGATTTGTCGAAATTTAAAATCGTCGGATTGTTGCCTAAACAACTGTTCCCGAAACGTGGTATGGATTGTCAGACATCAGTCACTGTAATACAGTTAACTGGTATTGGTAAGCTGGCATATGGTGTATATACTGATTAAAAGGTTCGAGTAAGCTGGATTTGGTACTCTTTGCCAAATATCTGGTATCACCGTAACAGTGGAAACTCGATCGAAACAATCGATTGCATATATTATTTCTATCTGCACGACATGCACCAAACCAAGTTGGGTGTGTCCTATATGGTTTATCATGTTATTCAGGTCTCAAATGTTCGATTTTACGGGTAAATTTCTCGAATTCTTTTGACGCAATAATTAAAACACGGTGAAAATCGAATCCCGATTCGATCGAAATTGAAGATATTTCGTACAAATTCGAGAGATCCATATCCTGACAAGTCGTTGAAGCACATTACTGGCTCTATTGTTCGTCGCTCATGGTTGCCGAAATTTAAATTCAATCGTCGGATTTGCCTAATTCTCCGAAACAAGAAAGTGGTACCAGTAAGTTATTAATTGTTATTCTCTGTATAACTTGTGTTATCCTCTTTAGGCAGGATTTCAATAATTTAGGCGGGACCTCAATAATTTAGGCAGGAATTGCATTATCCGGAATGTTCTATATTGTCAAGGGATACTTACATGAACATAAATCTTATACATTCGGGAAAAAATGAATTTACGAACAAAATAAGTATAATTAATGATGTTATACTGAAAAGCGTATTATGTGGTATCTGTACCAAACAATGTGTCATAAATTTGGTTGGTATTGTTTCTTTATATCGGACGTCTGGTATTATTTGCAGGTAATGTTGTAATATTCGAAAACATGTCATTAATTACGCTCAAAAACCCATTTTGCTTCGATTGTTTAGTTTGAGGTCTCGAATGTTGAGTTTATGGTCTATTAAATGTTATTCGTGCTTTAATGTTGAACTTTGAATACGTTTGTGATGGAATTCATAACGTTATGTCTCATCAAAAGAGATACTAATATATTTTGTGAATGGAGAGTTATGTGTTTACATGACTTTGATCTCAACTTCCACATATTGATATCAACATTCGCAAAACCTGACTTTTAATGAAATTTTGTGATTTAGCTTTCATCATATCATCTATTTCCATGAATGTCAATCTTATACATCCCAACGAAATGAATTTATGAATGAAATTAATCGAAATAGTAATGTGGTATTTATTAGCTATTTTGTGGTTCTTGTAGCTACAAATGTGTTATAACATTTGTTTATATTGTTATTTATTATCAGACATGTGTTACTATTTGCAGACAATGTGGTAGTTATTGTACTATTAATATCTTTGACAATCTAGAACCTTCTAGAATGTTCTTAGTGATGTGTTACCCAGAATGCATGAATTGTTACTCGGAATAAATGAAGTGTTACCAACCAGCTTTTTAATTGACAGACGTTCCAATATTTCCCATCAAAATTGAAAACGTTTCGATCTTAGTTTGCAGCAAAATTCGTAGTTATTTCATGTCGATTACTAAGACCAACACCGAATTGGTGTGAATACTCATTATTCGAGCATAAAAGTCGAGAAATCACTCGTCTTTTACCAAAAATTTTTAATTGTGTTTGAAGCCTTATTCCAACTTAACATCGAAAATTGTCCTTGTTTATGAGGACTCATGAGAAATTGAGATCGGTTTTACCTTTTTCGATTACTAACGTTGAAGATTTGTGTGATATCAGAGAGTTTTGGGTGTCATACGAATTTTTGATCTTCCTCTTGACGCCCATTTTGTACAAGTTGCATGTAGTTATTATAGGAAACAGATCGTTATTGTCTTCTCGTTACATGTTATAAATGAGGCAACTTTTATTCCCCAATGTTAGGAATCTGTATTGCTTTTAGGGTAGGGTTTCCAAAATAGTAAAAAATGGTACCTAGACAAAGTGACGTGTTAACTGAACTGATTTGTTATTAGTGAGGCAACATTTATTCGTCAATGTTAAGAATCTGGTATAGTTTTTTATGGTTGTGTTTCCAAATGAGGATAAAGTGGTACCAAGATCAGATGATTTGTTACTGAAATTTAAAATGTTCGGATCTTAGGTCGCGGCTAAATTCGTTGTAATTTCGTGTCGATTACTAAGACCTACATCCGAATTGGTGTGAATCCACATTATTCGAGCACAAACGTCAATATTTCGCTCGTGTTTGCACAAAAATTTTCGAATTGAGTTTGAAGCATTATTCCAACATAACATCGAAAATTTTCGTTTGTTACGAGGACCCATGAAAAATTGAGCTCGATTTTATCTTTTCGCTCAATAACGTCGAAGATATATGAGATTTCATGGTGTTTTGGGTGTCGTACGAATTTTTGATCTTCCTCTTGACACCCTAGTCCGTACTAGTTGCATGTAGTTATTATAGGAAATAAACCGTTTTTGTTTTCTCATTTTTGTTATACATAATGCAACATTTGTTCCTCTGTGCTAGTCATCTATTATTATTTTTTAGGATGTTGTTTCCGAAACAGACGCAAGTGGTATTACGATGACGTGCTGTGTTACTGGAGTTTTTTATCTTTCTCGTGACACGTTATTGTTTTCTAATTATTTGTTATTACTTTTTTTTCAAAAAGAATTATTTGTTATTACTGAGGCAACATTTATTCGTCAATGTTAAGAATATGGTATAGTTTTTTATGTTAATGTTTTCGTACGAGCAGAAAGTGATACCCAGGTAAACTGATTTGTTACTGAAACTGAAAATGTTTGGATCTTAAGTCGCGGCAAGATTCGTCGTAATTTCGTGTCGATTACTAAGACCAACATCCGAATTGGTGTGAATCCACATTATTCGAGCACAAACGTCAAGATTTCACTCGTGTTTGTACCAAAATTTTCGATTTGAGTTTGAAGCATTATTCCAACATAACATCGAAATTTTCCTTGGTTACGAGAACCCATGAGAAATTGAGCTCGATTTTACCTTTTCCGCTCAATAACGTCGAAGATTTCGGAGATTTCAAGGCGTTTGAGTGTTGTAAGAATCATAGATCTAAAAAAATCGTACGAGAGGGATGATGGCATAGCTTTGTAAATTTTTGTAACAGTTGAGGGCAAATGAATCTTTTTAGCACAATTGGGTCCTTAACTCTAAGGCAAACTTGAGATGTGTGTTTTAAAGTGAAATTTAAAGCAGTTGGGGCTGAATCCAAATGAAAGTTGCTTAAGTGAGACTGAAACGAAATTAACTCTAAATTCTATTTCACTTTATAATCTAGTCGGAATGTGGAAATTACGGTAAACTGTACAGCACACCTCCTTGGATGAAAAATGGAAAAGGAAAAATTAAAGAGACTATAATTTTCATGAAGGAAATGGGGTTTTTTAAGTAAATAGCATTTGACTCGGTCAACTTTAAAAAAATAGCCTTCAAATGTAAAATGACTATACTGCCCTTACTAATCGTGCCCACGTTAAAAACCAATATGTTAAATGGGAATCGCGTTTGGGTGGGCGGGTGGGGTGTAGTCCAGTGGTTATGTAGTCGGAGGTTCAAGTAATAGGTCGTGGGTTCAAATCCCCAATATTTTTTTTATATATATAGCACGGGACCTGTACTATACAGCACAGGTCCCTTGCTATATAGCACAGGTCTCTTGAAGCAAGGGACCTGTACTATACAGCACAGGTCCCGTGCAATATAGTACAGGTCCCGTGTTCCATGAAGCAAGGGACCTGTACTATACAGCACAGCTCCCGTGCTATATAGTACAGGTCCCGTGTTTCATGGGACCTGTACTATACAATAGTACAGGTCCCTTGCTTCATGGGACCTGTGCTATATGGCAAGGGACCTGTGCTGTAGCACAGGTCCCGTGCTATATATATAAAAAAAAATTGGAGATTTGAACCACGACTTATTAAAGCATGAGACTCACTTGTAAAAAGACGAAAATACCCTTAAATTGAAGGCTAGTTTTTAAAAAGTAGAATCAACGAGGCCATTTTTTTTAAAGCTGACCGAGTCAAAGGCTATTTTTTAAAAAGATCCAAGGAAATGACAGTTTAGAAAATAAAAATTATATAATTTAAGAATATGCGGTGTCCATGAAATTGATTTAGTCAACCTTTATTCAGTAACATAGAGATTAGATTACAAAGAAAAGAGCAAACTTATGGGCTAATTTTAATATGATAAAAACACATACAGATGGAAAGTTGGTGGTCCAATTTGAAGCTTAAAGACTGCTGCATTTCAAGACAATGAGAGCACTTCCATGGCTTTCAACATCTGAGTACAATGTCCCCTTCACAACTCCAAAATCCTTACCACTCCATTCTTCCCTTCCTTCGCACGACGTCGTGTTAACCTTCTTAGAAAGAGATCGGCCCAAATCAGACACCTTCATCGAAATCCTAGTCTTCGATCTCCCCAGGTTGAAAAAAGCCACGTAAATCTCCCCTGACGAAATAACGAAAAAAAAAATCAATCTTAAACTGGCCAAAAAAAGAGCTTCGTTATGCGTTTGTTCGTCTAATTATGACTATAAAGGAGATGAAAAACCTCTCCTTCCCGTCGCAATCCAAGCTCGAGCTCCATTCCCATCATAGTTTCCTGCGATTTTTTTTTTGGAAAAAAAATAGAAGTTAGAAGCTCAATACGAGGTTTCTTTTTCGTACTTTCATTACCTGTTAATGTCTTAACAGAAGCACACAAGCCCGAGTAGGCGTTCGTCAAGGTGCCATTATGCTTCAACTCCCACATCTATTTTTTATTGCAAAAACCGTCGTAATCAAACAAAAAACATAGTACAGAAAAAATGGTTCAAAAAATAACGCACCTGATTGAAATCCCGCCGGCAAGGCGAAAACGGGCCCCACCTCGACTCTTTAGAAGTGGGCCTTTTATTACGAGATGCGCTGAGGCAAGTTCCAGACGTTCCTCGAGTCTCCAGTAAATGCAGTTTGCTGTAATAACGCTTTTTATGCATATACGTACCTATGGATGAACTATAGTTGCTGGGAAGATTTCGAATAGGGAAAAAGTTTACGATGTTTGAAGACTGCTTCTTTTCAACAAGCAAAATTCCTGGGATTTCTCCCCCCAGCAGATTTGTTGTCCAAGATCTCTATCGTCGACATCAGTAATGGCTTTGAACGACCATCCTTTTGCATCGACATCGTTGCAGCTAATGAGTCCCAAAGTAGCAGACTGAGAATGATCCCACCTGTTTAATTCTGACCGACGTTTCAGCCCACGGTTACTATTTCCACTTGAGATGTAAGGAAACTGCAGTTTTCACAAAGAAATAACAGCAATAGAATCATTTTCGGTCGTTTATCTTCCAATGTCTGTACGCGGGAAGTGAAGAAAGTAGACAGAAATCTTGCCTCTTTGTTGTCTGAGCTCATGGCGTTTATCTCTAATAGAGTGGGATTCGTGATTAGAGCGAGCGTTTCGTCGTCCAGCTTTCTCATGTCTCCGCCGAACATTATGGGAGACTTGGCCATGGACCATAGTGTCATCTGTCCAAAAGATTACACTCAAGAAAACACTTAATCGCCTGTTTTTCATCTGTTACTGTTATTTCAATCAAGTACCTGAGATCTTCGCTCGTCTAGAGTTAGACTGCTTTTTCTATGGGGCCCGATGTTGGAACCTATCAATCAAGAACCTATTATATGATTTCAAACACACACATACACACACAAACGCACACAGTGTGTGTTACCTGGATCAGTAAGCCACCCAAATGGTAGCATATCTAAGTCGGGCCACGACTTTCCTTTCAGTCCTTTAGCTCCGATCAGATTAGCAGCCGATAGGTCCCTTCCCAATCAAGAAAAATTCGGTAAGAATTATTAAAACGTAAGAGAGCTACAGAAATTCTAAGACTATCTGCTTTTCTTCTATTACCTAGAAACGTCGAAATGTGCAGCAACATCAGCCCATGAATCCCAGTCATCGCCTGTGATTCTATACATGTTTGTAAGACCACTCACTTCCTTCGCCAGGCTCGGCGTCACGCCAGACCCAGGAGATAAAGAATATACGATCGAGTTGCTAAGCTTCGATAAGATCTGTTCGTCAATTTAAGTTAGATTTTATTACAAACGTGAGCTTTTCAGAATGAGGAGCAGATATGGGCTGGCTATCACCTCTGAGACAGAGCTTATCTCGCCCAGGTCGAAATCCTCTCCAAACACACAGTCGTGCTTAACTGCGAGTCACAAAACGAATTAGCACACGAAAATATCACTTAAACGTATTTTGGTTTGAAACGCTCGAGCGTATAAACGCAATACCGAAATCTACGCCCCAGAAAGCATACTGCTGATAGAGTGACCTGAGAAACGCTTTCCCAGCTCCTAATGTAGTATTAACGCTCATGAATCCATTCTTCATCCACGCACAAGGCTTTTCCTTCATTCCTATGTCCCTCGCATACCATGTTCGACCCGATTCTTCGTAAGGTTTGCCCTGTTCATTACATTTGTAAGCCAAGAAACAGCTTAAAGAAAGGACACAGCAAAACCGTCGATTGATTCTCAACGAGCGAAATTATTACCGTGGTAACATCCAAGATAGGGGTGTTTGCGCTATAAGCTTGCGTACTGATACCTTTCATGACATGGATCCCAAATTTCAAGCCCATGTTGTGAACTTTTTCGGCGACTGATTTGAAGCCCATCCCATTTGCAGACGAGGGCCATCGGCTTGGGTCGGGGAGCATTCTTCCCCAATGGTCGATGACATCGAACCCTAAGGAATCCATGTTGGCGCCGGGGACTTTCTTCCTATACCATAGATAGTCCACCACTACATACTAACAAAACGACAAAAGGGCAAGCACATATTCATTGTTCACTGTAAGATCCTAAGAGAAACTAACTGCAACAGCAGCAAGCAATCAATCGAACACCTGATATCCATGAGTGTGAAGGCGATTAGAGACGAGTTGGGCATTTTGAAGGAATTCTTCTTCAGACACGGTCCAGCAAAATGAATCGTAAGAGTTCCAACCCTCGGAGGGGAAGTGGCTTGCTCGATTCCATTTCCGTCCTCGAATTGACGTCGTTTTGAGTACCCACTAGCAGCAATTTCAGCAACAAAAAAATGCCATTTATGTAAAGCTAATTCCCTTTTGAAGCATACTTTACCAACTTCGAAGAAAAGGGGACATCAAGATATACCTTTGGAATAAAAAACTGCAGACGAAGATTACGAGGAGAGCTCTCAGAGCAGACATGATTCTCAACGCTTTTGTTTCGGGTTTCAAGAAAGATCATGGGCTGGCTATTTATACACTACACAACACAACACAAGACAAACACTCGATGGTGTGATGAGCGAATATCTCAGAATCAACTAATCATCGTCTTCCTCCACGCCTGGGGATAAGTGTAAAATTCAGTGATTTTGCTGCTCCATGCGTGACTAAGCGTGATGGTATCGTCGCAGTGATGAACAGATAAGTGCAGCTCAAATCTGTCGTTTAACGGCGCGTTAATATTTCTTTAAACGGCGTTGACGATAAACGACAACTGACGTCAGCAGAAGCAGAGAATTGCATGCGTGTATTGGAAAAAAGTTAGAAACAGATTTGACGGCGTTATGAGGAAAGATAACGGTCGCCGTTGTCTCCGCTCGCCACGTGACACGTCATCATATGTAAGGGACAGTTCAACAAATTTTTGTTTGAGAAATTAGATTGTACCACCACACCCACTTCCCTCTATTCCACCATTTTATTTCAGTAAATATTCCACTAATTAAATAATTAATATTATAAGATTTATTTATTCTATGCATCACAATTTCTCTCCCACACTACACCCTATGTAATTAGGGATGTCAACAGGGGCGGATTTGAACCGGGTCCGTCCGGACCCGCGACCCGCTCCGTTTGTTTTTTAAAGGACCCGAGACCCGACCCGACCCTCTTCAAGAATGCCCGCCCCGAACCCCGAATAAGCCGGGTCTCGCGGGTCTGACCCGCGTGACCCGGTTGTTTTATTTTTTTAATTTTTTTAAATTTTTAGTTTGATATATATTATATAATTATTTATAAACATAGTTCTATTTATAAATATGTAAATATGTTTATATATTAATAACTATATGTAAAAATATATTTATATAATATATTTATATGTTTTTACATAATTTGATATAATTATACATAATATTATATATATATATATATAATATCAACCGGGTCGGGTTTCGATATATATATATATATATATATATAAAATATCAACCGGGTCGGGTTTCGGGGCGGATTTGACTGGACCCGAGACCCGCCCTGGACCCGGCCGGATTGAATCCTTTGAGACCCGAGACCCGGCAAGTTACCCAAATATTGGAAAAAAAACCCGCCCCATTAGGGTCGGGTTTTGCGGGTCTGGGTTTGGACCCGCCCCATTGCCATGCCTATGTAATCTCCTTTCCAGCTCATATCAAATCTTATATTCTCTTTCCTCCTTTTCGATCTTAGATACTCCCTTCCTAAATTATTTTTTTCTCTTATATCACACCATCTTTTCTCTTTTCTCCTAAAATATCTAAGATTTTTATTCTTACATATATATATATATATATATTAAAGTTTAGAGTTTAAGGTTTAGGATTTAGGGTTTAGGGTTCAGGATTGAGGTTTACGATTTAGAATTTATGGTTTAGCGCTTAGGGTTTATTACAATTAGGTGATGCACGAACAACTTTGTCCTTTCTTATAGTCATTTTATTTTTTATTTTTGAAATATTTGGTCATACTTTTCCTTTTATATTTATCAATTTACATATTTCTTAGAATTACACCCATTTTATGTTGAACTCGCATCATTAATTCATGATATTATTTTTCTATTATTTTCTTGTCTAATTAAAAGTTCAATTGCTGGAAAATAATTATCAAATATTTGATGGACAAAACATAAATTAGTTATTATTGATTGATATATATGTAACAATTTTATCCTATTTATATATTTTTAAAGTTTTCCAAATTTGGGGAGAGAATTTAATATTTAATATGATAGAGAAAGATGTTCATGGTATGTGGTATGGGAGAGAAATTATGATGAATAGGATAAAGAAACCACATAATATTAATTATTAATTGGAGGAATATTTAGTGGAATAGAGATGTGGAATAGCGGATTCCAGTAGCCTTACCGATAGTACCCTGTATTGAAACTGCGTTAATTAAAAACTAAGTTATCCTTCCAAATTATTTTACCTAATTCTATGTGTATGCCGTTAAAAAAATACAATAAAAAGGCATAACCCAACCCCATGAAAAATTGCCATATTCTTGGAGAATAAATATATTGGTTGAATGATTATTTATTATTATGAAACAGATTCATATATTCATTGCTCTCTGCCTCTCTCCATATCTTCATGTTTAATTGTCATCTGCTCAAAGCAGAGGACGACGACAGACCAAAAGAAAAAAAACCCATGGCCGAGTCGAGCAGCGGGCATGAAAATAAGCCCAGTGAAGGATGATCGTATGTGCCCCTTTGTCCAGAATGAGTGTGGTCGAACGAGCTGCAGTATCAGAATGTTTGGTCGAATCAACTCATGGTTTAGAATGTGTGGCAAAACCGCCCACCGACTCAAAAGTTGGACCATGTTGAGCCGTTGGTCGGTTCTGCCATGCAGACTGAATCAAAGACCGATTCGATCACCCACTCTGAAAGTGAGACCAGTTTGACCATTCATTGTGAACAATTACACTATGCACCATCCTTTTATAGTGGTCATCTCAACAGATATTTGGTAAAAGTCAGTAATATTTGTACCTAAACTAATTAAGAGTGTCTACCATCTCATAAACCATTTGGTCCAAATCAATAAATTATTGTTGGTTCCGGTGTTGGGCGTCTGGTCGGTGGTGCTCGTAAAACTCGGACAGAGTTTCGGCTTACTACGTCGAAGTCGAGGCACGTAGGTCGTACGCTTTCCGTAAGACATTATTGCCCCGTATTTCAGTGCCTCGGGTTGTCGCAATACGTCCTAAAGATACAACGACTTCAGGAATTTAGAAACGTCGCACACTATAACGAAATTATCGGGTGAATCTACGAGTGACTCGAGCCTTTCTTGCTTTATTAGTGCTTTATTATGCCTAGGGATGTGCTGTCAACTTTTTCTAAAGTGCTGGGAGTGAATTGAATGAGTTTGTATTCTGCCAGGGGACCTATTTATACTGTCTGAAAAGCTGCAGGGGTCAATTCGCGAAAAGTCATAACTTTTCAGTTGACCTCCATTGACTGGGCCGAATTTGCAAATAGACACAACCTTTGGCCAGGGGTCAATCTGAGAATAGTCACAACCCTTGGACTAATACCCAATACCCTTCAATCAGCCACATCACCATGCCCTGTCAGCGCCGCGCCAGTCCACGTCAGTCCGCATCAGTGACACGTCATCAGCCTGCCACGTCATCATTAATTGTTTTTTATATTTTTTATTGTTATTATTATTTTTATTTGGGCTGGCTTTACTAATTAATTTCTCATTCACCCGATATCGATTTTGAGCGAATTAATTTCGTTAGATTCGTCTCGAGACGTAGATTCGTAATCTTCAACGATTTCTTGTTTCGGTGACCGACGTCTTCTCGATTTAATAAAATCGTTTCAGCTCTTCTCTGAATGGGCCAATTACCCACACTTGGGCCCAATGCCCATTGGGCTTAAAACCCAACAATCCAACTCATGAATAAAAATTAATGTAAATGCAATGCATGCTGACTCTTGCAAGAAAGTTTCGACGACCCATCACTGCATCAGGATAGGTAGCTTGTGGCTTTGAACATTCCCTAGTGAAATACTTTTGTATTTACTCGCTGCTCAGTGAACGTGATGTCTTGAACTGGCGGCTTTTGTGTAAAAAGACAACAGTTTACACACAGTGCTGAATCTGATCTCTTTTCGATTCTCACATTGCGTTTCGGCCGTGGACCATATCTCCTATTCGTAAGTGTTTCCCATTGAAGCAGCCCCACTTCACACTTATATAGGCGACCGACTATTAGGACTTAATCGTGGAGTAGCCCGAAATACTCCACCAATTTGGTATAGTCATCATTAAAAGCATATGTGCTTACCCTAACCACACGTCATCAGAAAATTACTTAGGCAGCTGTCGAGAATGGACTTTATTAGTTTCCAAGTATACTACTGAACTAACCACAGCTTAGTTATCTCATTGAACCAAGTTCATGGGATCTCCACTCCTCAAGGTTGAGTTACCACTGTTTTCGTTCTTTGGTGTATGGATTTTAGTCCCAATCCCCTTACTGCGTTTTCTAACTGATCTCTAGCTATGCCTTTTGTCAGCGGATCCGCAATATTTTCCTTTGACTCTACATAGTCGGTGGAAATTATTCCGCTGGAGATAAGCTGTCTTATGGTGTTATGTCTCCGACGAATGTGCCGAGACTTACCGTTATACATACAGTTCTGTGCCCTGCCGATAGCCGCCATGCTATCGCAGTGAATCATAATTGCTGGCACAGGTTTACTCCAACACGGAATATCCTTCAGAAAGTTTCGAAGCCATTCTGCTTCTTCACCGGCTTTATCTAGTGCGATGAACTCCGACTCCATCATGGATCGAGCTATGCACGTTTGTTTGGAGAACTTTCAAGAAACTACTCCTCCACCGATGATAGATATATAACCACTCGTGGATTTGGAGTCTTTACTATCAGATATCCAATTCGCATCGCAATACCCTTCTAGTACCGCGGGATATCTCGAGTATAGTATGCGTGATTAATAGTGTGCTTCAGATATCTTAGTACTCTTCTTAGTGCTACCCAGTGGCTATTACCCGGGTTACTCGTAAACCTACTTAGTTTACTAATTGAGTACGCTATGTCAGGTCAAGTGCAGTTAGACAAATACATCAGACTGCTAATCACCCGATCGTATTCGAGTTGCGATATAGGCTCTCCTCTATTTTTGGCTAAGTGTACATTAGTGTCCACAGGTGTCTTAGCCGGAGGATCATCGAAGGCATTAAATTTCTTTAACACGCTCTCAACATAGTGAGATTGTGTATTCACAATTCCTTCGGACGTCTTAGAGACACTTATTCCCAAAATGACGTCACCCCATATCCTTCATACTGAAATTATTTTTCAGCATATTCTTTGTATTGACGATTATTTTGTGACTACTTCCCATGATTAACATGTCGTCTACGTAGAGACAGACAATCACAAACTCATTGGCTGTGCCTTTACATTTATCACACTCATTAATATTAAACCCATTCGACAACATCGTCATGTCGAACTTCTCGTGCCACTGTTTCGGCGCTTGCTTGAGCCCGTAAAGTGACTTCACGAGTTGGCAAATTTATTTTCCTGCTTGTGTGCGATAAACCCTTCAGGCTGCTTCATATATATTTCTTCCTCGAGTTCCCCATTTAGGAAGGCCGTTCACGTCCATCTGGTGTATCTCGAGGTCATACAACACTGCTATAACGATCAAGACCCGTATAGATGTAATTCTTGTCACGGGCGAGTAGGTATCAAAATCGTACCCCTCCTTTTGGTTAAACCCTTTAGCTACTAAACGAGCTTATTTTTCGATTGATACATCGGTCTTAAGCTTCCTTTAAGGACCCATTTGCATCCTAAAGGGTTGCATCCTTTTGGGAGATCTACCAGCTCCCACGTATGGTTTTGCATAATGGACTCAATCTCGTTGTTCACAGCTTCTTTCCAGAACGGAGCTTCTGGACTAGACAATGCCTCTTCAAAGTCCGTGGTTCATCATCTAACATATACGTTAGGAAGTCAGGCCAAAATGATTTGGCCACCTTTTTTCGTTTACTTTATCGTGATTCCTCGTTTTCTTGATGTGAACTCTCCACGGCATCGTGCGTTCGCTTATTATAGTTTATTTATTTCTTTTCCTTATTTCGAAAAATATTCTCGAAGAACACTGCATTCCTCGATTCAAATATCATCCCTGTGTTCATTTTAGGGTTTTCTGATTTGTGCACTAAAAATCTATATGCATTACTGTTTATTAGCATATCCGATGAAAAACAATCAACAGTCTTGGGTCCTATCTTAACCTGTTTAGGTTTAGGTACTTCGACCTTTGCTAGGCACCCCCACAATTTCAGGTAATTGTAGGACGGAGCCCTACCTTTCCATAGTTTGTATGGAGTCTTTTCTTTCTTTTCGTGTGGCACCATATTTAAAATGCGGTTTGCCGAGAGGATTGCTTTCCCCCACAAGTTCTGCGGTTGCCCAGAACTGATCAACATAGCATTCATCATCCCCTTAAGAGACCTATTTTTGCGTTCATCAACTCCATTTGGCTGGGGTGAATAAGGCGCAGTTGTTTGATGAATAATGTCGTGCTCTTGGCAAAATTCTTCGAACAGCGCCTCGTATTCTCCTCCTCTATCACTTCGAATTATTTTTATTCGTGAGTTTAGTTGATTCTCAACTTCACTCTTATAT